>JAHPZR010050202.1:0-30233 GCA_019787425.1 Platygyra sinensis | reverse complement strand
ACTAGGGTGTTTAAAGTGCCCATATCGTCAAAATTTTTATTTTCCCATCTGATCCTATATTCCAAGCAATGAACTTTGGCAAAAAATTTTCGATTTGGATGGAAAGCGATTTTTCTATGAAGTTTTAAAAACATGAAAATCCTATTTTATTGCAGTCTACCCGTGCCGCTGATCACATCATCGACGTGCTCAAATTTGTGACGTAGATTAAGGAACATGTGACTTCAGGCTTGACTGATCTCGCTTGTTTTCACCTCTGTAAAGTTAGCTTCACAGTCTATGTAAAATGCTCCTTGCCAGCATATGGTATGAACTACTAATTTTAATTTACAGAGGTAAAACAAACAAAATAAGTCAGTCTGAAGTCATGTGTTCTTCAATCTAAGTCACAACTCATTCCAAACCAGGGGAAGACTGGTGCGAATGGTGGACCACAATGGCAGCATATTTGAACTTTTTAAACTTCTAAAGAAAGATTGTATTTATCCAAATCGCATTTTCTTTCGCAGAAGTTCATTGGGTGATATTATAGAATCAGATAAGAAAATAAACCATTTTCATGATATGGGCACTTAAAGTCAAGCACGCAATTTAATCAATCAGGCCACTACACTTCGACTTACTCAGACTTGAGAACAGAGCGAACATGAAGCCATGATCTTACTTTTTATTTGTACTTGTAATAAAAAAAGTTCTAAAGGCAAATTATTCATACTTTCAAGAGTAAAATTAAACCCACAGTCCAACATAAAACAGAAAGTTTAAAACAAGTTTAGATCGGTGTGAACTTGGTAGGTGTGAACTTGATTGAGTGCAATACAGGTAGCATTCACGCCAAGGATCGTAGGCAAGGCGATCACAAGCAGTGACACTTTAGGCTTATAAATACTGCTTGTTAGCACACATTGTGAGCTCGCATATAATCTTGTCTTTGCAAAAAAAATGAAAATACACATTAATTACCTAAACCACATAATTTTGAAGACCTGTGGATTTTTATAGCTACAAATTTAGATTACACAGACATTGGCGGTTTAGTGTAGTGTTTTAGAAAACTTTGCCGTAATCTCTGCAAGGAAAATTACTGAAATGCACATGGAAATGCACACGTGCACCGGTTGGCTTGACAAATGTAGTTTGCCTTCAACTCTCCGCATAGCATTACGCGTACGACCTAACATTCTAATAATCGATACTCCAAATGTTCAAAATTCCCGTTTATCGTGTTGACGAGTGAAAGAAACATCACTACCACGCAAATCAAGTTCCCTGTCCTCGCAAAGCGTTTGTGTACTGAGGACTTTGAAGAATAAGATCTGCAGTTAACTTCATTTTTTCGACTGGTTTCCTCCGTCAAAACTCCTGATAACTATGTAAGAGGATTCACGATATCCTTTTAAACTAATGTTATAGTCAACGCAAGACTGCAGCAGGAGAAATCAACGGATAAACGGCTTTCTTTCTGTAAACGTTTCTCATCACCTGAAAGCCGCCATCTTTGATCGACCACGTGAACGTTGCTCGGCCCAGTCCTTACCATTTTGCACTCGTAGCGCCTGGCGGTTTTTGCGTTTTCTCGCTGTGCAAAGCGGTTTTCAAAATGACGGCACGTTTTGATTTCGTTCCCGTTGTGGAAGTTTCAGCAGACATTTTTCAGAGGTATGGCCTTCGATTGTCCGTGCAATAAAGAAATCTACCTTCGTGGCGCTCGATACGGTGAGTACTTCATGCCTTTAATTTCCATGGCCAAAGGCTCCGCTGTCTACGTACAAGATTTTTGCACTGATAACACATGCCTTATTTTCATCTGTAGGAAATGAGTGGTATATAGTGATGTGAAACTCATTACGATGAATTTCTCTGGGATAATCTGGTCAATATCAAGTATCCAAGAACACTTGGATGATCATGCATGAAAAAAGCAGATGTATTCCGTGCCCGAGTGGATTTAATGTTGCTTGATGCACAATGCTCAAGTTGTCGTACATCATACATACTGATTTTTTAAATCATCCCCAAGAAATGTGTAAAGGGTGGTAAGTTTCTGAAGAAGACACTGTGGTGCTACATCAGTAGGAGTCTTACAAGATAATTTGGTTTATCAACTGGAGTGATAATGTGAATTAGCACACCATAATGAGTTTTGAAAACTGATGTTCTCGAACATTAACCCTTCATCTGAGCGGCAACTCTGATGGTGGCCAATTCACATAATCAAACCAGTTGATAAAACCCAAGTACCAAAGAAATGTTACTCAAAGAAGTAATGAAGTCTGTGTTTGACCACAGTCCAGACACACCCCGGATTGGAATAGGTTAAATGGATGCACAGTAGAGTATTTTTGACAAATGTTGAGGTGCTTGAATGTTGCCGTAAAACGCTATCTTGAGTGTTTGTGGTATCTTCTCAATATGTAACTTAAAACGAAGGAGAAATAAAAAATCTGTTCTACATAAAATTAAGATCAGTTTATCCAAAAACATGGTCATGAACATGATTTATTCCTCTGTTTTAAATTTGATGAATTATTACTGAGTTTATGAATACAGTTAGAAGCATGTCCTAATCAGTGTTCATGTATATATGAGGACAAAATAGATGTAATATTTTATCAGTTTGTTCAAACATTTCGGATTTATAGAAAAGAACTGGATCCACTGAGTCTGTCAAGACTCTTCAATATCTCAGGTACCTCTATGCATGAATATTACATTTAGGATTAAAACCTCTGTTCTGTCTTATTAACCTTATAGAATAATTTTCAAAATTAAGCTCTTATCTAATTTTCTGGTTTGTTTGATAGATCACGCCTCTTGGTTATGTTAAAACAATAGTGAAAACTTGGTTAACACTGATAGTTAAGTTCATAATAATATTATTTATTACTAGCAGTAATCATAGATATGAGTGGGTGCGTGTTAAAGGTGCTTTTTTGCCATCCACCACTCCTGCCTTACCAGTATTAAAGTCATGGGGACTGAAAAAGCGTGGACAGAAAAAATTGGCGTTACAATCGTGCCTGACAAATTGAATAACACTATCTTGTGCTTCGCACGGATACATGTAGTTTGATATTCTTTAAGCCTGGTTTCCATATGATTGTCCGGATCGCCCCAAATGTCCCAGTCATCTCAAAAAATGTTTAAACGATCAGGATGATCATATGGAAATGCTACCTAAACGATTGCAAACAACCCGCGAGGACTGAGACGACCTTGATCACTTGGATAGAATTATTTAAAGTTTCTATCCGGACGATTGGGGTCGTCTCAGTCGTCCGGGTCGCTTACGATTGTCTGGGTAGCGTTTCCATATGATCGTCCTGATCGTTTAAACATTTTTTGAGAAGATCTGGGACGATCCGGACGATCCGGACGATAATATGGAAACCAGGCTTTAGTTATGAAAACAGGATACAGAATAATTCAAGATATAGAAGTTGTGTAGTTCATGGGAGCATGAATGAGTCGAATCAATGTGGTTACCAACTCAGTGGGTGCAAAACATGCAGCTACATTTGGTATAATTTAAGAAGAAGACAACCAGGGTTATTTAACAATTCCCTAATTTCAAGAAGTGAAGCTGATCAGTGAAGTTTCATGTTTCTGGGAGTATTTTTAGATCACAATGGATTGATTAGTTTGATGTGGAGAGTTATGGTGTTTATAAATCCTATCTTTCCTTGTTTATTGCAGGTTATAAAATTCCAGTGATCGAAAACCTTGGAGCAACCTTGGTATGTACTTAATATGTAGAAGAAACAAAAAAATATCCTGGCTTATTGTATATGTACAATGTGCCATAAACATGGATTTTTGAGACCTTGTGTGCATACAATTGGATCAGAAACATGGCTGATAACCTTAACAATCTTAATGAATTTTTTTTGTTCATAAGAAGGTGTGACAACTGCTTCATAATTGATTGGTGACAGTTGCACATTGTGACTCAAAACCCCATCCCTTAGAAGGAGCATTTAAATACAGTGAACACCGCACTCACAGATATATGTAAGCTGTACCCCGAGTGTGGCAACTTCAATTTCTGAAAAAAAATTCTTTGGAAAGAAATCAAAATAATTCATAAGTGGAGTCATCAGTCTTGAGAAAGGTTCTGTACATGTACATTCCTTGATTTATTGTTCATTTGCAGCTTAGTAGCTAGGCATTTCACCAGGAGATAGAGTACTGTACACAAGTAGCTTTCTAAGCTTTCCTTGATCATCAAAGTAATCAAGTTGTTTTCCTTTTTTGTCGTGGTGTTTTTCTAGAAGAAATAGAAAACATGTTCTCTGTGTTCTATCAAGTTATAGAATAGCTCATGAAAATTTGGGAGAATTCAAGAAAACCGTGGAAACACTCGCCTGTGACTCGTGTTCCCACAGCATTTCTCGTTCTCCCGAACTTTCACTCATGTTTCTATAACTCGATAGAAACATGGCACAGTAATATAAGCTCCTTCTTTCTGGGGCCAGGGACCTCTACCTACATGCAATCATACCCCTTGCTCAAGTGGTACATGTATGCTATAGTTACACTGAGCTTCACTATAACATACCGGTAGAATCCCATGTTACCACCATTTTCGTTGATACACGACTTTGGAAAACAAAACACCCACGGAAACGTTTCCAAAATTTCTGCCAGTCTTGCGTGTTATCGACAGATAGGATCGAAATCCACCAATCACAACCACTAGTGTGACCTTCAGACCTTCTTTACGTCATGCTAGCAGACTGTGATTGATGAATTTCGATCCGATCTGTTGATAACATGTATGATTGACAAAAATTTTGGAAACATTTCTGCAGGTGTTTTGTTTTCGAAAGTCGCGTATCAACAAAAATGGTGGCAAGTGTTGATTTGCTCTGCCCACCGTGATTAGCCTTTGCTATTTGTGGGCGGAGACAGACTGTACTTTTTATATTTAGTGTGGAAATAAATAAAATTGAATTGAATTGAATTTATTCTATTGTAGAGTAACAAAGACATTCTCTTTGTTTTCAGGATCAGTTCGATACTATTGATATGTCAGAAAATGATATCCGCAAACTGGAAGGATTTCCATTACTCAAGAGACTTAAGAGTTTACTTTTGAACAACAACAGGATATGGTATGTTGGTCTCAAGCATAAAAACACACATTACATGGTTCTAAAACTAATATTTTGTTATTGTTTTCAAACATCCCTTGATAATGCTCTATTCATTTATATGTGACCTCAGTATCCAACCAATTACCGGTAATGCTGTATATATTAGATATTGCTCTCTTTTCAGTATGTGTTTTAAAAGGTGATGACTCAAAGTTGTTGTTAAATGTGGTACTTATGTTTGCTTAAAGTTTGTAATATTAAAAGTAATATTCTGTTTGCCTTATTTATGTGAAGTCTTCTGACAATTTAGCGTACTGTAGGCATTTCCATTATTATGGTTTGACATTAATGATTATAATTTTTTAATGTCATTGTGAGACATGGGCTTTGGACTATCGAGTCCCTAAAAAGTTAAATAAATGTCCTTGATAGTGTTAGGAACTTTTTGAAATTCTGGCCTAAAAAGTGAATGCAAATCTGTTAACATTCAGTGTGTTATTGAACTTTGTAAATATAACTATATACATGTACTGTACATTGCATGCCAACAACTGTTGAGCAGTGCTTTAACATAGTATCTAACATTTTGAAATATATATCTCATTGAAAATTGGTAAGTGGAATGGACAGTCAAAGGATGGAGGTAAGTAGGTAATGTGCGTGTGTCTTTGGAATATGGCGTCACCCAGATTCCTGAGAAATGTCCTTGACTAAAAAGTAGCTCATTGCTGAACCTATTTGATGTTCAAGTAAAATTGCAAATATGCTGTATTTTTGTAGCTTAATGTGAACTTAGCTTACTACACATTTATGGTTTTTTGATGAATGTGTTTGTATTAGGTTTATACTTCTAGCCGTGATTTGTTACTTTAATATGATTTCTTTTTGTTTCCCTTTTGGACTTATCTACTTCATGCTCTTAACACTGTTTCTGTACTGTATTCTTTGGATAATATCTTTTATTGTTGTTATTATCATTTTATTTTCCTACTAACACTCAATATTAAATGTTCCTTTCAGTCGTATCGCTGAGAAATTGGAAGAAAGCCTACCACACTTAGAGACAATTGTTATGACCTCAAACAACATGCAAGAATTGGTATGTTGATTCACTGTACAGCATAAATCTGTGTTTCATGTACTGGTATATTAGGTTATGTGAAACTCATTACGATGAATTTCTTTGGGATAATCTGGATCAATATCAATTATCCAAGAACACTTGGATGATCATGCATGAAAAAAGCAGAGATGTATTCCTTGCCCAGAGTGGATTAATGGTTGCTTTGATGCACAATGGCTCAAGTTGTCGTACATCATACATCCTGATTTAAATCATCCCCAAGAAATGTGTAAAGGGGGTAAGTTTCTGAAGAAACTGTGGTGCTACATCAGTGAGGAGTATTACAAGATAATTTGGTTTTATCAACTGGGTTGATAATGTGAATTAGCCACCATAAAGAGTTTTGAAAACTGATGTTTCGAACATTAACCCTTCATCTGAGCGAATACTCTTTATGGTGGCCAATTCACATAATCAACCCAGTTGATAAAACCAAGTTACCAAGAAATGTACTCAAAGAAGTAATGAAGTCTGTGTTTGACCACAGTTCCAGACACAGGATTGGAATAGGGTTAAATGTGATGCACAGTAGAGTATTTTTGACAAATGTTGAGGTGCTTTGAAATGTTGCCTAAAACGCTATCTTGAGTGTTTGATGCATCTTCTCAATTATTGTAACTAAAACTAAGGAGAAATAAAAAAATCTGTGCTACATAAATTAAGATCAGTTATCCAAACATGGTCATGACATGATTTATTCCTCTGTTTAAATTTGATGAATTATTACTGAGTTTATGAATACAGTAGTAAGCATGTCCTAATCAGTGTTCATGTATATATGAGGACAAATAGATGTAATATTTTATCAGTTTTTTGTCAACATTTGGATTTATAGAAAGAACTGGATCCACTGAGGTCTGTCAAGACTCTTCAATATCTCAGGTAACTCTATGCATGCATATTACATTTTAGGATTAAAACCTCTGTTTCTGTCTTATTACCCTTCATAGAATAATTTTCAAAATTAAGCTCTTATCAATTCTGTTTGTTGATAGATCAGCCTTTGGTTATGTTAAAACAATAGTGCAACCTTTGGTTAACACTGATAGTTAAGTCATAATAATATTATTTATTACTAGCAGTAATCATAGATTATGAGTGCGTTCGTGTAAAGGTGTCTTTTTTGCCATCCACCCCTCCTGCCTACCAGTATTAAAGTCATGGTGACTTAAAAAGCGTGACAGAAAATTGGCGTTACATCCGGCCTGACAAATTGAATAAACTATCGGCTTCGCACGGAGCCACTCTGTTTTTATTTCGTTCTCTTTTCTAGCTCGCCGAGGTCATTTTCTCGTCTAAATCACTTAAGAAAAGTTCGACAAAGATGTTCCCATTCAATTTCTTTTTTCTCGGACCAAAACGTTGCTGTGTCCAGGTCTTTCACTTGCTATGGGCGACAGCGGCTCCCTGTGTTTACTCAAGCACTTGACAAGCACTTACAAATTCTTAATAATTAAAACTTGTCTTGTTCGATTTTGGTGAAATTTCCACATGATGAAGCTGGATTGTTAAAGAATAGATTTTACTTCTGCTGATTGAAGGCGAAAGTGATATACATGTATCGCTTTTAAGTCATTTTTTAAAGACATTTTTTTTCAACGCGTGGGTTCAGAGTGATTTTGTAATCCGAAACTTTTATTTACCCCGACGGAAAAATATCTAGAAATGGTCATTTCAATGACCTTTCAACGAATATAAAATTATACAGCATTTCTGTTCCGAGAAGAATTTTCAGTGAACAAAAAGGATTTTTGACGGTAAATGTTCACAATTCAAAGACCCGCACTTTACGAAACGAAGACTCCGCACTCCAAAGAAATGCACAGCACATGGTTGGCGATGATGTAATTTCATTTCACCCCTGCTGCGGGGTGGCCAAATCGGTGCGCAACTTCGATGCAACTTACCATGACGTCACTCCCTGTAAAACTCGACTCAAGACGGCATTATGACTGCGTTCTACGAACGCAATTATTGTAAGTGGGGTAAGTGTATTGCTTGTATTCTCTGTGGTATTGATCACTGATGTTCATTGTTGGATCGATTTTGCAGTTTGCTTCGAAATCCAGTCACCAACAAACCTCACTACAGATTGTACGTCATCCACAAATTACCGCAGTTAAGAGTGTTGGACTTTCAGAGGATCAAGCAAAGGGTAGGAAGGGACTTTGGTATTTTTGCTAATGTAAAAGAAAATTATTATCTTGCTAGAGTACAGATGCTGCAAGCACAGACATGTAAATGAAAATTCCAGTCTCTGAAGACTTGAGTCCAGGGTCGGAAATTGCGCTTTCCTGGTCGCCAATGTGACTAAAAATTTTGCACTGGCAACCAGAATTTCACAGCTGGTTGCCACATTTTCCCAGTTGGCGCCTGCCTAAAAAAGTTAATTTCTGACCCTGGAGTCACTGTTAACAGCAGTCCTTCCCACACTGAGCAATCTGAGCTGAGTTTTTAAGGTTTATTGCTGAGTTTTCCTGGTCATCATGTTTGTGGTACAGGTTTGGTGTCACATCCAGTTGGGGAAAGAAATCAAGCGTGAGGTACTTCACTCAAGTATTCAATATAGGGAAAGTGGCCTAACCTGCACTTCGGAATGTAATGTGGAGTCTTAGTCCTTTGATATGGTTCTAGTTGTGTCAAAACACTGCTGAATGCTTCAGTTTTGTTTTTGATTTCCAGGAAAGAGAAGCTGCAAAGAGAATGTTTAGTGGCAAGAGAGGAGAAGGTGGTCATAAGGGGAGAAAACCAAAAACGTGAGTTGTTTCATCATGATCACCTCTTCTCATCATACTAGTAGGCACATAAGGCAATCACGCTCTCAGCCAAACACTGGCACTCTGTTTTGGGCCTCTGTGAGCTAGAAGAGTTTAATGTTTATGGAGAGCAAGTAAATGACTTCCCATTTGCCATTATGCCTTAAAAGGTTTGTTCCTGGAGAACCACCAGCTGCCTCAAGACCACTACCAAGCAAACCTCTCCCACCACCCACAAGGGACATTGCCGCAATTAAGGTAAATCCTTTTTAATGGTGTGATTTGTAAATAAGTGTACTGTGTATGTACAATGTGAAAAGTAGGATGGACTAAAATTAACAATACACCTGTATATTGGTGTGGGGAGGGTTAGGTACTCTTGACCAAGATTACAGCATTCCTGTGTGGACAGGAGCACAGGCGGCCATCTATTTTGACTTAATGCACAAAGACGTACAGATGTACCAGGCTGAGTGTTGTTGTAGTTAAGATGGTGTTATTCACTAATAGACCACCTATAATTTAACAAGTACGAATAGCTTTGTCGTTTCTAATACTCTGTTAACACCAACGCGTTGAACAGTACATGTTTTTTTTTCAAAATGGATATATGAAAGTTCATGTACATGTTTTTGAATTGTGGAGAATGACGTGATGACATAATAGATCGTCACAGTTAAACACGCAACTTAAGCAGTTGTGAAATTAGAGCACTGCACCAGTATCGGAGGGGGGGGGGGTGGGGGGGAGTACTCCCTATAATGGCCTATATGGGGAGGCTCCACCCGAAAGGGGTACCTTTTTCAGGCTTCTGGTATATAAAAGGGTAGGGATTTCACAAGTTGAGGTATATAAAAGGGTAGGGAAATCGGTCATTTAGGCATTTAAAAGGGCCTTTAATTATAATATTTCGAATGGACGCCCCTTACAGCTGTATCAGTTTATTTATTAAGCACTACATAAAATTGAGAACAAGACTTCCTTAAGTAGGTATGTGAAAGGGGTACCTTTTTTCAATAAAAGATATATAAAAGGGGCACCTATTCTGCCAAAATGGTATATAAAAGGGTAAGGGGTTGGACCTAGGGGCGGAGCCTCCCCGTATTAAACTTTAAACGTTAAGTAGCCCCCCCCCCCCCCGGGACCAGTATTGACTTCTAAACGTCATCAACAAATTGGGAAGACTTAAACCCACTGAGTTAAACTAGTTTAGTAGGTGTAAATGGAGTATTATATTATTATTCTTTATCTCCAGGCTGCCATCGCAAATGCTCGCTCCCTGGATGAGGTACAAAGACTAGAGATGTTATTAAAAACAGGACAGGTCCCTGGCAGGAGCAAACAGAATGATCATGTTGACGAAGAGATGGAAGATGTGTCTAATGGCACATGAACAGACTGCATTAAATGTAACATACACAAAACCTGGTTTTCTGTAAGTGAACCATGTGGCCAAGCTGACTTATGTTTTATAACGGCAGAAATCTTTTGTAATTAGATGTATTTAATACAAAACCAAAGCTTTCAACTTTTATGAGATTCTATCACCATCTTTATAACCATTGTTTAGTTTGTCACGCAAAGGTTGTTCTCTGGTTCATCACACTGTGCTTCTTCCATGTGTGATCTCTGGTTTGTCACGCAATGCCTTTTCTCTAGTTTGTAACGCAATCCTTCAGTCAGAGAATCTTTGCATAACAACCCAAATAGCAGCTGTAAGAGAGACTGCTATTTTTTTTATTAGCGACTAAGAATTTGAAACGCTTCAAGTTCTTCTAATACACTACAAGTCTACTGTAAGACTGCTATTTATTGTTATTGGAAAGGAAACCACAAGGAGAAATCAATATTAGAACTAGTGAAAGCTTTTTGATGGGATGAAGAACGTCATGTAATACGACTTAACTTTTCTCAGAGTCTTAAGCTTACTGCGCCTTTCAATAACATGCGGACTCTAAAACTCAAAGCTCAACCGACAAATGCGTATTTCGCCACCGTCAATCAAATGTTCGGCAGCTCCTCCCAGTTTCCGACCACTACCGAGCGCATGGTAATCAAATCGTTGTGCACAGTTCAGACAACGAACCAGTGCTCGGCAGTAGTCGGAAGCTGGGAGGAGCCGCCAAACATTTGATTGACGGTAGCGGAAAACGCATTTGTCGGTTGAGCTTTGAACATCAGAGTCTGCTTGTTATTGAAAGGCGCAGTAAACCATTGAGAGTAGTACTTGACTTTCTCGACTTGTTACCGTAACATGTCCAAGTCATCTTGTTACAGACTGTTACCTAGCTAAATAAAATGCTTTTTACTGTATTTAGCTGCACATTCGTGAAGTTTTGAATCGAGAGTGATCAACGAAAACGCTTAGAGGATAAAGAATATAGGTGTTTTTCTTTCTATAGCAAAAAATTCTTTTAGTAAAGAAATCACGGATTGTTTGATGCTCGTAACAAATTCAGTATGAGTTGTCTTGTAAAAAAGTATTAATTGTAGACATGCCTCTCTTAATTTTTGTTTTGTAGAAAATAAAATGTAATGTAATGTTTTCAGTGAAAATAAAATGTAACGTTTCCCTTAGCTCTTTTCGTTGTGTGATAACAGTTTGAAGAGACGTTTCCAAGGTGAAATACCTTCTATTCTGGAGCTAGATCCCTAAGTAAGTTCAATAAGAAGAACCACAAAGGTTTGTCCGAGAAAGAAAGTTGTCCTGTCACGAGCCCTACTATGATAAATAAAAAACAAAAAAATAAAAATAACCCTTTCCCACATCAAACTTGGTAAAGAAATTTGAAGTAAAAAAGAAACTATAAGCGGTTGAGCGTACGCAAGGCTTATGAGACAATAAGCGTTACTCCGCACTCGCGGGAAGCCACGCGCGTTTTCTTGTTTCTGCTTCAGTTCTCTGTTATTACTTTTGCGCCCACCACTCAGGCTGATAGGAGGTAAGGAACACGCATTTTTAATCCCTATAAGGTATGCGAGCATCCTGGTCTATTTTCTAGTCATTATTTCCAACTGTTCTTGGAAAAAAAAATACCGGAATAGAAAATTTGCATCACTTTTAGCTTAGAAACTGACTTAAGTAGTGCAAATGCGAACGGTATTTTTCCTACTCACTCCAAGTGCCAAAGCATAAGGTGTGAATAAACAAACGATATCTCAAGACCAAGAAGCTCCTCGTCAACCGTACCTTGTCTCCAGTGTCTTCTCCTCGACGATTTACAAAACCCTGGGGACGAGGTAGCGATACCCATTACCCCTAGGGAGTCTAGTCACGTGTTACAAAATCCAACAAAAATGATATTTTTCTGCCAAGAAATCTTTTTCAGTTTTAAATTTACGTTCTTCAGAACAAAAGATACAAGAACACCGAAAAGGAGCTTTTAATTACTTTTTTCCTCGTTTTTATTTTTTCATTTTTTTCATTTTTTGGTTTCTTCATCTTTCATTTTTTGGTCTCTCATTTTACAGAACAGGAGCCCTGACAGAAAGATGTACGTGTTCTGGAAGGAAGCCATTACTGCTGACCTGGCATCCTCTGATTCTGCTTCCTTTTTCGAAATGTACGTCTTCCGTTTTCAATTATGGTCAGTCCTGTCAAAAGTGTACTACTAAAAAACATTTAGATATATCGAATGCTGATGAAGCTAGTACCGGGTGGGTGGGGATTAAGGCAGAACTATAAGGAGGGGCTGTAGGGTAGGCCAGAACTCTAAGGGAGGGACTGAAGGGTAGGCCTGGAAATCGGTCGATGCGCTCACTTGTTTGAGACTTTTCTCACGGATTTTGATCCTGCCAGATCTTACACAAACAAAAACGTGAGAAAAATCCTTAGTTTACACAAAAACGTAAATGTGTCCAATTTATATTTGTTCTCCTGTTGCTGAACAAGAACATTTGCAAGTCAATGCATTCTTTTTGACAGCTTTACATTTCTATTTCGTTCGCTTGGAGACAGTGAATTTTAGCCGAATTTTTGGGTTGCTATATAAACGATCAAGTGTAACTCGAACATCTCCACATCTTGGTTTCGGCCCGGGGGTGGGGCAGTATAGCTAAAATTCGGGTGGGGAGAAGAGAGGGGTGTTCGGGACATCCCGATACCGCCACGACTTCAAGGCCCTATTAATTCGGGATACGGGTGCCGGTAGGCAAAAATTAACGGGATGCAGACATGAGACATGGGACATGAGATATTTATACCAGATAAAACGGGTTACAGAGTGAGAAAATCGCTAATTTTTGCAATTTTCCTTAGAGCGATCTTGGATATTTATGATAATTCAGGCCAAAAATTACCCCCCCCCCCCCCCACCCCCGCTGAATAAGGCCTCACTTTGAATCAATTCTGAAAACAATATAATTAGACGCACGTGGAAAAGGTAAATAGAAAGCTGAAGCGACCTGAAGCTTTTGAGGAAATGGAAAACTTCTGCACATAGGCTTACTTAAATTTCCTGATGAAATAGTACGTATGTTATTTCGTACAGGTTTGATCTCACACAGACAAATATATCATTTGAGAAACCGCAAAGTACGTTTACACAGGATACAATCATTTGTTTCCTCGAATGCAAACACGTGACCTGTTAAAAAAGAATTGTCCAATCAAGATTGCAAGGAAGGATATTTGTAAGCCATTCCAGTGTTTTCTGTTTCAACTTCGAACGCTTAGGGAACGATTCTGGGAGAAACAACTTCAAGAAGGAATCAGAAGTTTTTTAGAGCTTTTACAGCGAGGATAATGGCGAAAGGCAGAGGTCGCGGTGACTTATCTGGCGGAGGGAGCAAATGCGGTCGTTGCTGTTCAGGATTCATGCGGCGAGTACGCAGTGACTTACTGCTTGTTCTGATTGTCATCGGTGTTGTGATCGGCTTCGTCATTGGAGCTCTGGTGAACGACCCTGTAAACAAGATCGAAGACATGGAAGAGAAGAAAACTGTGCTCATGTTGATTGGATTTGCTGGCGAATTGTTCATGAACATGCTCAAGATGCTCATCTTACCACTGATCGTGGCCAGCCTCATTTGCGCCCTAGCTTCTCTGGATGCGAAAGCCACCGGGCGTGTTGGGAGAAGGGCGCTTATGTATTATATATCGACTACTATCTTGGCTGTCATTCTTGGAATCGTCTTGGTTGTGAGCATTCAACCCGGAGACACCAAGGTGGAGAAAGAAAAGAAAGACGTGGAACGGATTCGAACACTGGATGCTTTCTTGGATCTCATCAGGTGCGCTTAATTAAAGTAAATACTGAACGCATTAAAAATTGCGTTAAACTTGATTTTTTTCTCATTATCATTTATTATGGAATAATCTGATTGATTGTTACAGAAGATTCCCGGTGGCTAAGTCCTCATGTTAGGTTCGAGTCAGGTGTACAACACAGCCCACCATATATTTGTTTCGAGTTTCTGATCTTGTGTTTGTTTTGTCCATGTTCCATTCTGCACAACCTACGTGCTTTGTTTGCAAAAGGTCGAGTGTCTATCACATTGCTGAGAGATCTGACAAAGGTTAACACTAAATCGAACTGTATTCATGTAATTTTGAAGTCTTTACAAGATTTAGATCATGTTCGTGCTTTTTCAAACGTAAACAGCGGGAAACGTCGATCGTCAATTTCGAATTCGGTGGCGGCGTGCGACGAGGATTTTAAAAGTCTTCCAAATCATATTGTATGCATTTTAATGGCTTACTCTTTCCAGAATTAGGCCTGTATATTCTTGAAATTTTCAGCAATTATTTTGACGGGTAATATTTGCTTGTGGAAAATATTAATCAATCTGATAAATATTTTGAAGTTATTGTGGATCAGTTTTCAGATAAATCGATTGATCTGAATATATTAACTTTATTTCAACAACAAACATTACACGGAAGTGTGTAAAAATGTGTTGAAAAGGGAAAGAGTCCTCAAAAAGCGCCACAGCACAATTCTAGGAGGAAACCCCAATCTGCTATTCATAAGTGGAACTTTCTGAATTTTTCGCGTTACGATCTCACTTGGAACAACGATCTGACCGGATACCTTCCTTACTCAATAGGCCACGTTTAATATATCAATATTCAAGCATGGCTCCGAGACTTTCGGGTCAAAATTGCAAATTTTTCAAGTTTCTTTTGTCTCTCAATTCCCAAAAGAGACTTCGATACAAAGAAAACAACACCAAATATAGAAGTTGGTATTCTGCAATTTAGCCCAGAAGTTTGACCTGAAAGCCTCTGAGGCATGTCAGAATATTGATATATCGAACGTGGCCTATTAGCCCGTACCATAAGTCTTATTTTCTTTCTGTTAACAATAAAACTACTTCCTCCGGCAGGCTAGTGTCTCAATACACCTTAGGGTACGGTTCCACTTCAATTGAAGTCCTATTTCACTTGTTCTTAATGGATTTTTAATGGCCATTGAAATCCCACTATAAACAGGTCTCAACATAGTGCATGCCACTAAAGGGCGGTCTTCACTAGCGACAGAGTCAGAGTCGTAGTCAGAAGTGAGCTTATGACCTAGTGAAAATCAAAAATCAGAGTTATAAGTGGAGCTCAACGGAATCGGAGTTGGAAGAATCAGAACGTTTCCATTTCTTCAGATTCCGTTTACAACTCTGTCGCTTATGATCCAGTGAAAACTAGGTTTTCAGAGATGGAAGCAGAAGCGGAAGAACCAACCAATCACGAGGCCCTGAATCGAATATTGTCATTGGTTTATTCTTCCGCTTTTGCTTGTGACTCTCACAATGCAGTTTTCACTTGATCATAAGCAACGGAGTCATAAGCAGAATCAGAGTTCGGCTTCTGATTCCGTCGGTTTGATTTTCACTAGATCGTACTGCTCTACGTTTCTGATTATGACTCTGACTACGACTCCATTGCTAGTGAAAACTAGCTCTAAGACTTAATAACTGGAGGAATGTGTGTCTCTTGCTCCAGGCAAATGAGGGATTAGACTCTTTGAGGTGGTATTTTTGTTTAATACATTTTAGATTTGTTATCATGTCATTGACCTATTGTAAATTAATTTTTGTCAAAATTTGCTTTAATTTTCTGGTCTTAGAGAACCCTGCACACCCCAGAAAATTCCAATACCTCCTGTGGAGGAATATGGATTAATTATTTTTTGGAACTTTACATTTAGTCTGACATCATCAATGTCATAATTTGCAAATTTGCTGATCTTTCTATCGGTTTACAGTCCTCAGGTACTGTAATGATTTGAGTTATTTTGGTAACTCAAGGGAGGGGACTTATTGAAGAGGGGGAGGGGTGGCACTTTTAAGGGATGGAGCACTTCTCTTTGAACAGATACATCTGAATGTTATACTATACTTAAATAAAAAAATACCAGACACTCTAACTCAAAAACTGTAATAGGGGCTGTGATAAACATAATTTTTGACATTATGTTCAAATGGGAAGGCAGACTTAATAATTCATTTACTTATGATTCTCTTTTAAGTCCCAGTTTTGAATGGTTCTTTTGCTATGGGGCTGCATAGGGGGACATGCATTTGAATAGAGTGCCTATTATAAACACAGCATTTGAGGGTAGCACTTGTTGGAAGAGGGTGCTTATTGAATGGAGGGCACACTGACTTAATCAAATCATTACAGCAGACTGTCCAGCATTAAGGTGAAATGATACAGTCCAAAATATAAACAAAGCAATAAAGATGCATATTTTGCTCAAAAAGATTAAGCATAACACATCAGAAAATATGCTCCCTAAGCATCGATTCAGATATATGCGGTATTTTAGTGTCATAATATGAATTTTGAAAATAAATATACGATATAATTTTTTAACTTACAAGTCTTCCGTTACCAGGAGCTGTTTTCCAAGCAACATTGTTGCAGCAACCTTTCAACAGGTAATTAGAAAATCGACACAGTTGACAACAGTCTTATTAGAAGTAATAAAATGTTCAGTCCCAACTAGGGTTAGTAAAGTGTGTGGCTTCATTTAGGTTTATATATGGTGTCAATTTTGAGCCAGTTTGTATGGTTGCTAGGAGGGTAGCTAGATTGGAGGCAAACTTCCCTTGCAATCAGTTACAGTAACACACTCAGGAAATTTACTGGCACATCAGAGAAAATTTAGAGCAAAATCACGTGGTGGTACTACATTGGTCAGATATGCTGTTTTCACCCGGGGGGAGTCCCATATAAAAGTGACAGAGGTGTTTGTTGTACCTTTTACAGGTTAAAAATAGTAGGTTTGATATCTTTTAGGAATTCAGCCCTAAAAGATCCACTGCAGCTAAAATTGTAGCTTGGTCTGTGCCTTTTGGAGTATTATGAGCCAAAAAGTCACTTGATATTAGTTTAAAATAAGGTGTTGAACACTATAGATACCGCTTTGGGGTGAAAAAATTTCAAGCCACGCCCACAAAATGATACCTTATGACCTCTTAGGGGTTCTTTTCAAAATTCTGATGAACACCTCCATCGTTTTATATGGAAGTCCACATGAGAGGGATGGGGGGTGGGGAGGGGTACTCCGAGAAAAATTGGGTAGGGGTGTGCGGCCCTCTTCGTAAATCCCTTGCCTTAATTATGTATGAGCAAAATCTTTGATATTCGTATGACCTGACCATTATATCGAAATCCTGTTTCTGAGACCTGTGTGATAATAATATTAGTTCCCTAGCTCAGGCCAATGTTAAATTACCGTAAGCATGATTTGTGAAGGGGTTTTGTTGATTTTCTTTTTGATAATGATGAAAAAGTGGTTTCTTCTTAAAAACATACCCATATCAAGGCTAGATTGCAAAAAACATATCCTATTTATGGCCAAAATCAGCTAAAATTGATACCCTATTTATGACCAAAATGGCTGAAAAACAAGTACCCTCTGGGGCCGCACATACCTATATAATCCATATATGATAAAGGAGTACCCCTGGGGAGTCCATCCCCTAGAGTTTTCACCTGTTGTCTACAATCTTGCATGTATTAATGGTGATCCATATCTCTCACATTTTATGTAGGAACATGAATTCAAATATGTTATGATTAGTGAACCTGTGTTTAATGTGCATCATTTTGCCTCAGTTAAGTAAAATATTATCTTATAGAAAAGAACCAAGTACACCACTGATGATGGAGAATTTAGATATGCCAATGTGTCAATAAATGGGACAAATGGAACAACTTACATGGAAATAAAGAAAGAGGTATTGAGGAAAGGTTCTGAAACCGTCCCTGATGGACTGCAAGTGGACCCTAAAGGTTCTATTAATGTATTGGGGCTTGTGGTGTTTTCCATTGTGTTTGGAATTGTTTTGGGAAGAACTGGTGAGCGAGGAATGCCTCTCAAAGCTTTCTTTGAAGCTCTGAATGAAGTGATAATGAAGATGGTAGCTCTAGTTATGTGGTAAGTCTTTTGGTCAACGTCTCGCTGTATTTCATCTTTTTTTATTGTGTAGTTCATGGCACAGTGACCTTATGGTTTGTGTGCTCTACTCCAGATTGAGTGGTCTGGGTCCGAGCCTTGGCTGGGTATATTGTGTTGCATTGTTGGGCAAGACACTACTCTCAAAGTGCCTTTCTCCACCCAGGTGTATCAATGGGTAGTAGCATTTAATGCTGGGAGTAATCCTGTGATGAGATAGCATCCCATCTATGGGGATCGAAGTGGAGATACTCCTAGTTTCTTCATGCTACAGAAACTGGGATGAGCCGTGCCCTGATGGGCCACTTGGCTCGTATGCAGACTCTATCTACCTTTGTGTAGTAGGGGAGTTGTGCTTGATTCCAAGTAAAACATTCTAGGTTTGAGGTCTCAAGTGTCTGGCATGGGTACTCTGAAAGACAGACTGAGCTGGGATTCCCTGCTCTTTCTGCTTCGTGAGAGAGGGATCCTCTGCTTGCAACTAATTGATTGTTTGATGACCAGTCCTCTGCAACCAGGGAAAACCTAAAAGTCCTTTCACCTGGTTTTTGACAAGTTTAACTGGTTTAAAACTTATGCATATCGGAGGCATGGTGGCCACATGGTTGGTGTGCTTACCTCTGGATTGAGCAGTCCAGTTTCAAGCCCTGGCCAGGAACATTGTGTTGTGTTCTTTTGCAAGACACTACTCCCACAGTGCCTCCCTCCACCCAGCTGTATAAATGGGTCGTAGTGAATTTAATCCTGGGTGGTAACCCTGTGATGGACTAGCATCCCATCCAGGGGGTGGGGGTGGGGGGGGGGGGGAGAGTAGAAATACTCCAGGTTGCTTCAGTGATGTTACAGAGACATGGATAAGCTCTGGCCTGATGAGCCACTTGGCTCATTTGAAGACTTTACCTTTTACCATTTCAAAATAGGGATCAAAGCACTGTCTGTTTGCCACAAAAATTACAATTTTCAAAATGAGTGCAGCGTTTTAAGTTTTTAAGTAGCCGGAATTTGAGAAAAGTAGACGGTTGTGGGACCTGATAAACATTATCTCCTTGACATATCTTGATTCAGTGATAGCAATGAAAGTAGCCGGCAAAACCTGGCAGAGAAGCCGGCGAAGTTCACCGGCTGTCGGCTCTTTTATACAACCCTGGAGTGTTTTCAACATGTAAGTGTAATGTGTAATACATTGTTGAATGTGCCTTTATTTTGTTACCAGGTTTTCACCGATTGGTATTTGCAGTTTAATCGCAGCAAAAGTAGCAGCAATGAAAGACATCATGGAGTCTCTAAATATGGTGGGATTGTACATGGCGACAGTGATAGCTGGTTTACTTATCCATGCACTCATCATTTTACCACTGTTGTATTTGATAGCAGTGCGTAAGAACCCAATCAGATACATGATTGGTCTGAGAGATGCTATTATAACAGCTTTTGGAACTTCTTCAAGGTATGGGAAAATATAAGTGGCTCTATCATTAGTTGTGTAGGTGATGTGCTGCCTTATATTTTAACTATCAGTGAATTATTAAAAGTAATATGTTTCTGTAACAAATGGTTTGTTGTTTTAAGGGACCTGTGAGTCATTATTTATGTGGGAGAGAGGTGGGGGGTGGAAAAATCATGGGGTGGGCCGGGCCTATTTTTTTTTTAGAGAAAATGGGTGGGCCAAAAAAATCATGATGTCTAGGTGTTCACACTTCAGGTAGTTCGACTGTAATACGGAGCTTATGAATTATAGAGGTATAGATTGAAGGGGGTTGGGGGTGGTCACCTATTAGATTTAGGGCGCGTTCGTTTGGGATATTCCGGAATAAGAATATATTCTGGAATATATTCCGGCTATTCTGCTCCTGAGAGCAGAATAGCCGGAATGGAAATCCAAGTATTCCGGAATGAGAATAGCTCCCAAACAAACGCTTACTCGCATTATTCCAATTGTTCTTATTCCGGATTGATCCCAAACGAACACGCCCTAAATTATATAGGGGTGGGTCAAGAATTAACTAATGGGCCTAAAGGGGTGGGTCACGTTTTTTTCTTTCATGCTAGAACAAACCCCCCCCCCCCCCCCCCTTCCCACCCACATAAATAATGACCAGTCGCTAAGGGACTATTTTTATGACTCAGATTAATTGTATGTACATCTATTAGATTTAAAATCTTGTCTGATATAGTTAGTATGATCCGATGACAAATTCCACAGTAAAAGTAAATATGACATATCTCCTGGAGTACAGTGTAAAAGCAATTATGCAGGGGCCAATTTAGAGGTGGAACTTTGCTCAAGGGAAGAAAATTAAAACATACATTTTATTAATAGAAAAAAAATCCCTTTTATTGGGGGCATGGTTCTTTTTTTGCATCACATGCTGTTTTTAGTAACTGTTATGTCCCCTCGTTCTCTTGAAAAAGGAGTAATTTCAAGTGGTCTTCTGGAGACGTATTATAATTATTCACTCTTAATCTCCCAGGGGTGTGTGGTCGGTTAGATAATTTCACAGGGGTAAGCCGTCTAAAGAAAGTGAACAGCAGTTCTGTTGTTTACATTAGTTTACATTAAAAAATCTTTTAAAAACTGTTAAAATTATGAAAAAAATATTCCAATGCCATTTTTATCTTTCTTAGTTCTGCAACTCTTCCCACCACAATGCGCTGCCTTGAGGAGCATAACAAAGTTGATGCTCGTATAACTCGTTTCGTTCTGCCGCTTGGTGCCACAGTGAACATGGATGGTACCGCTTTGTATGAGGCCGTTGCTGCTGTGTTTATTGCCCAGGCCAACGGCATTACACTGAATGTTGGCCAGTTAATAACAACATGGTAAGAAAGAAGGAAATAACAAAGATAAGTGAAGTGAAAGGCAGAGCATCAGTAGTTTGGGTTTGTGTCCGTCTACAAGTACAATTTTTTATTGCCTGCTTTTGCCCTGATGAGGGGCTACCGCTAAAAACATTGGCTGGTGGTTTTTGTCAAATTTTCTATGATTACAACTTGAAAGATTAACAGTAACATAATATTAACATTAGTTTGTTGAATTAATATCATAGCTTCACTGCCACTGCGGCCTCTATCGGTGCAGCAGGAATTCCACAAGCAGGCTTGGTTACCATGGTGCTAGTCCTTCAGGCTGTCAATCTTCCTACTGACGACATTGGCCTCATCTTGGCAGTGGACTGGTTCTTGTAAGCAACTTACATTAATAAACGTAACATCAGGAAACAGTCAGCAGCAAACAATCAACTCTTGATAATCCAAGAGAGAGCCTTACTCCTTCTTGATGCAGAAGACACAGGACAAGTCACAATAGGCCATTTCCGAGTTCTCTTGTGCCTCTGTTTCAAAATGAGTCTAAGTGCGAAAACCTTTCATATGGAAATGAGTTCTGCCTGCAGTTTCATTTTGAAGTCATGCAAATCAAAATCATTTTCATAAGAGGCACAAGGGAACTCGGAAATGGCCTATTGAACACTGTCCCACAAACCTATTGTTTTCCTTTTTCTTTTGTCCTTTTGTTCTCTACTGATGAACATTTTTAACTGTGTCTTCTACATCAAGAAAGAGAGAGAGAGTCAGCCAATAAATATTTTTTGGTAGCATATTGTTAATGGAAACTTCTCAGGTGTGTCGATTACAGAAAGAGAAGTTCATTGAATATGATGGGTGCACAATGGGTATAGAAAGCCACATTATTAATTTTGGATCTGCAATTCATTAACAAGACAGATTATCAAGCATCATGTCAGCAGTGGGTGCAGAGAATTTCATTGATTCTCTGGCTCTGTAATTTATGCAGAGAGATTATCATCGTAGGTCTGCAATAGGTGCAGAATAAGATTCAATAGCATTATGTGCTGTGCATACAGTGAGCCTGTAATGTGTACAGAGGCCATTGTTGTTGGTCTGCAATTTGTGCTGAGAAAGAAGCATGTAGGATATTAGATATATGTGTATACCACACAAGTGAATAGTGCTTTTGCACGCGCTGATTGGCTAGCTCGGAGGTGATTAGCCAAGTACTATTCACCTCCAAGCAGCAGAACAAAAACAAAATGGCTTTTGTTGGTATATAGTCGCCACTTTGTGGCTTGGTAAATATCCACTACTATTCACCTCCACTTCGGTGAATAATATTATGGTTAAAGATTTGGCATTTTATGCTGGCAATGCATAGGTCCGCAGTGCATGTGGAAATTGAGATTATTTAGTATTGCAAAAGTCTGCTATTCATTATAGCATCTCTACATTGAAAAGTCACATCCATGGCTCAAGGTTAAGGGTAACACTGCAATTCCTTTGCACAGGGATCGTATCCGTACAGCTGTAAATGTCGTTGGTGATGCTTACGGAGCTGGCATAGTTGAGCACCTGTCACGGAATGACCTGATGTCAATGGACTACAGTGCACGAGAAGATGGTGTCCCTATGGAACCCTTTGAGAGGTACACACCCAAGAATGAGGACACAAATAACGTCCATGCCAGCGATCCATCCCTGAGGGCCACCAACTTCTAAAAGATAAACGGAAGTTGTAATTCCATTGGAATTAAATTTTGCCATTGCATTTCTGCTAAGTGCTGGGTGTAACTGTAATATTTCTAAGCCTAATTTAGCCCCCCTAAATCCCAGTGCCCTTTCACAGAATTTCCTCCAGTAATGAGGAATGAATGTAAGTCTACAAACTTCAATGTAATTTGTAGTTTTTCCTTGCTAGTTTTAATGTAAAGAAATGGACTCTGCAACAAGAATATTTAAGATGCTAAGTACTTTCAAATATATGTATTCTCGGCATTTTTGAAATGAAAAATTCCTTTTAACAATGAGCCCCTCCAAAAGAATACATAAGGTCATCTTAATTGTGTTACTCATTACATTGAAACGGGACTGGAAATTAAATGTATTACCTATCGCAATCTTTTTTACTGGCATTTTTTTAAAATGATTATGAAGGACTGCATGTGTGCACAAGGATTGGACCAAACTTTATTATGCAGAATGTCAAATTTATGTACATAATTTGCTGTTTGTCTTTTTTTTTCATGTTTTTTCAATTATAAATATAGTGGATGTCATGTGCGACTAAAATAGCCTCCTATGTAAATGCTGTTTTGGATCATCACGCACTCTTTCCTCTGCATGTTTGGTTCATCATGCAATCTTTTCTCTGCACATCAAGGAGTGCATATTCTCGGTTTTCACCAGCCATGTGATCAAACTAAAAATTGTAACCATTTAATGAATTAAGTCTAGAATCTGGAATAGGATAGATGATTGATATATTAACAACCTTGCCAAGAATCAGGCCTCTGCCGTTTTTCATCCGCGTATTATTTGCAGAAGTGTGTCACCCAAATTTATAGAGCTTTGTATGGAGACGCCACGTTTGTGCCCTTTGGAGGGACACAAACATGGCGGCTGTAATATTATTGCTCTAGAGATCCGACACATTGACATAAATGCTTCCTCTAGTGCAAACACCGTTTAGTCAAGGCAAAAACTAAAGCGATAACTCTTCTTTTGACCTCCGCGACAGCCTTCTCGGGCCACCATTTTCATGTCATGCAACTCAAAAGCACCCTTTCGAGCTAAAACATTGTGAAAAGTCAAGTTCCTAAAGGGTCTTTTATCTGATGAAACTAAAACCTCTGAAGGAAAGGTAATATTTAATTTTGAAATATGATTACATTACATGAAAACCAAGAATTGAGTTATAAGAGCATCTTTGTAGGAGGCTGCAGCTAAAATCAGTAACTGGTGTTCCTAGAAACATCTTGTAATAATAGGCTATTTTATAGCTGTGTGCTGTTACCTGGCCTATGAATACAAGCAAGGCTGGACATGACCTTGCTTTGATAAAAACCTCTCTACTTTTCTCATTTAAATACCAAGTAGTTGGCATCAGAACAACCTTATTTACACCACAAAAGAAGTCAGGCCTGTAGCAAATAAGGTCAGCTCCAGCCCTGCTGCCGTGGGAGGCGCGGTGGCCTCATGGTTAGTGCGCTCGTCTCCGGATCGAGCGGTCCGGGTTCGAGCCCTGGCCGGGGACATTGTGTTGTGTTCTTGGGCAAGACACTTTACTCTCACAGTGCCCCTCTCCACCCAGGTGTATAAATGGGTACCGGTGAATTTAATGCTGGGGGTAACCCTGCGATGGACTAGCATCCCATCCAGGGGGGAGTAGAGTACTCTCAGTCGCTTCATGCTAAGGAAACCGGGATAAGCTCCGGCCTGATGGGCCACTTGGCTCGTATGCAGACTTTACCCAGCCCTGCTGCCATTCAAAGGCCAGGTCCCTCAACAAACAATTAATGTAAAATGGTCTATTCCACATAACATAATTGCATGAAATAGACATTTGAGCTAATACAAGTCAAAGAAGTATTTCAATTTATTTTTGTAGGCATATACAGTAACGCATAACAGCAGAATACCTGCATGGCCATATTACCACAAAATATTACATTCACTGTGTTTGTAACAAGGCCTTCTGGGCTACAACAGAAACTATCATTAGTATACAAATTGTAAAGAGCTTGTGTGCGCATATTAAGGGTGGTGAATGGTAAGTGCAAGACTGTGAGGAGGCAAGACTAGCGTTTTTCTTTGCTTGTCGCTTTTTACTCTGGCAGGGCCCTCTTCATGAATGCTTGTGAATTTTAGGTATTTTTAATTAGCTTTGTCGGCATTAAGGATTGTAAAGCATAACATTTATCACACTAAAAGTATGTAGAATTTTAATACTCACTGTAGAAGCCATAGGTTGGTTATAAATAATAAAAAATTGTGGGCAATTCTGTGTAAATGATCTGTTTGCTGCCATCAACACTTACCAAAGAAAGCAAAGTTTTTTCAATTAAGAGACATTAATTTTGATTACATTTCAAAGTGGCTATTGTTAGTAAGATCCTTCCCTTGCAGTAATACTATAAGTATTAAAACAGTTTTGAACACTACCTGACAATAGGCCTTTATTACAGTTGTGTGCTTATATATTAATTAGTTACCTGGCCTATGAATGCAAGTGCGGCTAGAAGTAACCCTCCTTTGATACAGACCTCTCTGCTTTTCTCATTTAACTGCAACTAGTTGGCATTTAAATGAACGAAATTGAACTTGATTAACACAACAAAAGCGGTGAGGGGTCTGTAACAAATCAGGGTCACCACCAAACTAGCTGTTATTTAAAGGCCAGGTCAATGAGCACACAACTGTAAAATGGTCTATTATGTAACTCAACTCCCTAATTGAAAACTTTTTTCAAGAGCACAGTTACTGTAGTGAAATCTGTGCTCATTTGTGTAGCTAGTGGCTCAAACAGTCCAAACAAAATTAATGGCAAAACAGTGGCTGGATGCCAAGCTGCAAAGTTTGTGACCACATATTTTCCTGAGTTCTGGTCAGTGGCATTTTGCCAACCACCAGCTGTTAAATCTACATGCAATAGACATCCCTGCTTCTCTCGCTAAACTTGTGCTCTCACTGGTAAAGCCAGACTCGTGCCGCACTAAACTGCTTCTTAAGTTGATCCCTAAAATTTATTGACCTCACCCATGGGTAAATCAATTCCCCTTTGGTCAATCTCCCAAGCAGCATGGGCCAGCTGTAGCCTCCATGGTCAGAGTACTGGTCCGTCAACTGGCATTGCAACAGGTCCATGATAGGGACTGGTTGATTACGAAGAACCAGATATACAGCTGACAAAGGACCTGCTGTACCTTTGACAAAAGGCTGCAGTTTGTTGAGATCTGTTGTCAAAGTATCTGATGAGCCAAGAAATTCAAACTTCACTCCCCCTAAAATGAATCAAGAGAACATATTTTATACAATAACAAAATCAATGCGCACGCTCTGATTGGTCAATCAGCTATGGTTTATTGTACCGGTAAACCCATGGAAAAATTAATAGACTACAAGTTTCTATGGTTTATAGGCTGAAAAACCACTTGGGATGTTGGTAGAACACTCGAAGAATTCGTAAATCACTCGCCTGTGGCTCGTGATTTACAAATTCTTCTCATGTTCTACCAACATCCCGTGCGGTTTATCAGCCTATAAACCACAGAAACTTGTGGTCTATTGCTTAAATCAATTACAGTCCAAGTGGCCAGTTTTCAAAGTCCCAATTTTTTGCTCATTCAAATGCCAGTATTAGGCGGCCACCTCTGTAACGCGGCTATGGCCACCTTGTAGCAGTCCTATGTTTGTCTTTATTTATTTATTTTCCTTGTATTAAGCGGCCACCCTTGACTGGAAACTTAAGTTGTCATTTTAAGCAGTATTTTATTGTGTTTAAAATGTGATCCATCACCACAAAAAGAACTAAGATGGTACACAGCTACTGTAAGCTGATAATGGGTCATTTAGTGTTGCTAATGCTTTCCAGATGTCGGCAATGTGCTGAGGTACAGCACCATATCATTAGACCATGCCCTATGAGTATTTAATTCAGTGATCCCCTATCAAGCTAGGCTTGATTTCCACTGCTATCAAGCCTCTTATCAAGTGGACATATGTATTAAGCAGTCAGTCCCTCCTGTCCCGAGGGTGGCCATTATACACAGGTTCAACTGTAATTTGATATTTCCAATGTGGACTGACTTATTCACATATGTCAGCTAATTAAGTTTCGTAAAGTGGAGTAAGAGGCACTGATTGTGCAAGATACTACTATGTACTACTCATGGCTTGCCAACTGGATATGTTGGAGTTGCTAGGATCCTAAGATCATCAGTAAGTTCCTATTCCTCTTAAGGATATAAAAGGATCTTATAAAATCCTATAGAATCAGGATCCTACAGAATACTGTAGGATCCTGTCTCTTAGTTATCAATTCTGTTTTGAAACAATAGAAAACCCAGTTGTTTTTGACTCTCTAATTTGTACAAGCATTGCTTCCAAAACTTCAAGGATCATCCAGCCCAAGGGTCCCTTACAGAACAAAGTAGAGAAAACTGATACCCTTGAAAATAACTAAAAAAAGCAAAGAATTACAATCTGAATGTATAGTAATTGTAATATTTACCTGGTATTAGATCTGACCTCACAAAAGCAATTATCAATGGAAACACTGGGAGATTGTGCATCATATCAATCACTCTGCCAACAATGCCTTTCACAAACAATACCATGAGCCGCAGAGCTGTAAACACAACATAGTATGCGGCAGTTGTTGGCAAGAGAAAAAGGAGGATTGTGAAGCACAAAGTTCCCAGGAAGAGTCTATCAGCTCTGTATGGGACAATGTCCACTTGGTTCTTCTCAACATTCCATTTTCTTCCTGATGAAACAAAGTTAATATCCATGACATCAAAGCTAGTGAACTATAAAGCATACAGTAATACCTAGCTTTAGAAATCTGCTTTACAAATGCTCAGACTTGCTCACACTACTATTGTACGAAAATCACAATGTGCGCAATAGTCTAAATTATGAATATGACGTATGACACAACGTCATTCAAAATGGTGACGAAATCCAAATGAGAGACTAGTCATTTTGAGACTAAAAAGTCTCAAAAAAGTCACTCTTGAAACCACAGGACACCCAAGATTATGAACTGCATTCTGTGAATGCAATTATACGGCTGCTTTATAATGCTGATTGATTTTTCACCTCCCAATAAATTATTGCAGGTAAATCTGGAAGCCCCATACTTATTGGCCTCACTTTTATGTAGGAAGCTGTAAAAGAATGAAGTGATGTTTAGAACGCATACTTTCTGAGTGGATACATGGAGTGAGAAAAGTATGAAATTTTCTAACCTGTGAAAAGTTTGGCTAGTGTCACCAATTTCTGGAGCTGTAAGTTGTAAATTCTTGCAGCATAAACATAAAAACAGTAGATATGTAGTGTTACAAGAGACAAAACATCTGACGCCAAAGACAACAAGAATGTCAGTCCAAAGCAACCTGACATGATGATAAGACTGATGATGATCTGTAGATAAGGCATGATAAAATTCAGGTAAATTTGCCAAAGATACACGTGATAAAGGAAGAATGTGCTTAGATACTCTGCCAGATGTTTGTTCAGTTTAAGCCCAGCAGGAGCTCCCTTTAACCAATCCAGTAATGCATTGAGCAATTCTACAACAGTGTCGGTCTTTTCCATCATAAAATCAGTGGCACATGTGTTGTAACTATTTGAAAAGAGCCATGACACAATGAGAACTCCCAAAACAATGTCAGTTGCCATTGTACAGAGCAAACTGCCAAACAAAACCACAGGAAACACAGGATCTCCAGTATCATTCTCTAAATTTCTCTTGTCGGATGATGAGGATTTTCCCAACTGTGCTGAATTATCGTGTTCTTCATTCACCAAGCTTCCTGGATGATCAATACACATACACAATGCCTTAACCTGCCTAAAGCGCATACAAATCTGAAGAAAAACAGCAGATAAGCTTGACAAGAATCTGACTATATAGGCTAAGATAGGGTGATGTTGCCATTTTCTTTGGGAGATTGTGCCACAAATGAGACTAAAAACCTTCACTACCAAGTTGTAGGAGAAGTTGCAACAACTATGCACCAGTCCATCAGAAGTTTTTGTTTCATCTATCTTCTGGAGATTCACCTCACCATGGCGTGATTTATTTAGCAGAATCAGCACTTCAGACAATTCTGTAGAGGACGTTTGTTCTTGACGCAATGATCGTCTTAAGAACTTAACGTTACTAACGTCTGAAGGACCAGTGGTCAAGAAAACATTTCCTGACGGTTGCTTGTACAAAATCACCACAGATCCATTCAGCCCAGATCTTAATTTTTCCGCAGCAAAGTGTAACTGAGGGACAGTGGAGTTTCTTGTCTGACGCAAGATAATCAGTTCATCAGGTAACGATCTAGACGCGGTCTCCACTGCTGCCAACACTTCAGAAACAGAATGTTCATGACTTTCGTTTAACCAGACTCCGAGAATGGACAAAGAGAGCTGTTCAGCTCTCTCACAAAAGGTGTGCAATTTCACCGATTTATCGGGTAGATAAATGACTGTTGAAACGACAAAGATGTTTTCTTGTTCTTTTTTCCATCCAAAGATGAAGCCACTCTTTGCACTTAGGCAATGACTTGGGAAAAATACTTTCATCCCTCTTATCTCGCCTTCACTTTGAAAAACAGATGAATCTGGAAGCTGCCATCTTGGAACTGAACGAGAGGAGACTGGTGATTAGTTTAAACAAACGCGCGTGGATTAGCGCGTGGAAAGCACTCGCAGCGCACGAACTGCCCACGTGGGTGAAAAAACCATTTGGGGGAGTGTGTGGGGGAATGTCTGGAGGAGTTGGCTGTTTGCGTTTTGATCCTGTTTAATGTGTTTCATCGAATCGAAAAAGCTTGAAATTTGATTTTTTGCAACATGAGAGTCGAATTAGTTGTTTAACTGACTCGGCATCTTCCTAAGTAGTTGCTCTGAGAGCTGAGAGCGCACAACAAGAATGGCAATAACTTTGCATCAAAGACTTCTGCCGCGAGTGCTGTGTCATCATCTCTTGCCCCGGGCCTTTTCTCCTCCTCTTCCAAGATGGCGAACGAGTCGGGACAAAAGAAGCTCGAACCTTTTCCTCATTTCGGTACCTTGGCGATTCACGCAGGCCAAGAACCTGAGCAATGGAACTCAAGGGCAGTGGTACCGCCGATCTCAATGGCCACAACGTTTAAACAAGAAGCCCCTGGTGTCTATAAAGTAAATTTACACATCTTTATGATGATTAACTTATCAGCTTAATTAAACTTAAGCTCTTCTCACTTACATAACTTTACATATACATCATACATCGATCTGTGTACATGCTCTCTCAGTTTATCAATACCTGTGCATGTTTTCTCTGATTTTGTGTGCCTTTTAGTTTGATTAC
>JAHPZR010050201.1:22500-24282 GCA_019787425.1 Platygyra sinensis | reverse complement strand
ACACACGATTTCCGACAATGCTTCGTGGAAAACTATCTTAAACTACGCAGTCAGGCAGTTTGGTGGTATTGATTTCCTGATTAATAAAGGCATCATCTACATCCAAGATCTGCTCAGCGCTGACTTTAACTTTTTGTCTCTAACAGGGTTTAAAGAAAAATTTCTTGTGCAATGCCCGTTTACAATATACTATGGCCTTATAAATGCCATTCCAAAAACTTGGAAATCATCTCTTCGCAATAACGCCGCCCCCGCCAACGGGTTAGCACCTGCAGCCCCAATATCTGAACAACATTTCTCCACAAAGTTAGCGTATTCAAAACTACTTCAAAAAGGTACCTTCCACCCACAGCGGAACCCAGAATTCTAAGTCATGGTATTACTAAAGAAGACATTCAAGATGTTTACTTGCTACCATTTCGCATCTTAAAAGAAGCAAAACTTATAATGTTTCAACTGAAAATCATCCACGGCATTTTACCCACACAATCCAGTTTGTTTCGCGCTGGTTTGTCGGACTTGGATAAATGCCCTTTATGTAACTTAGAAAGCCAGTCATTGCCTCACCTGCTGATCACATGCCGTGAGTCAATAAATTTTTGGGACCTTTTTACCGGCTGGTGGCAGATAACGTTTCACCAAAATATCGTTTTATCAGAAAAAGTAATCTTATACGGTTGGCATCAAAACTGTAGCTCAATTAACTTTATAGCCCTCAACTACTCTCTAATAATTGCAAAATATCATATTTTTGTTTCAAGCATGCGCGTTGGCTCCTTGGACTTTGATAGCTTTCTTTTGCTCCTGAAAGACAAACTCGGTATTATTCGCACTTTGGCTGTTAAAAACAAAGTACTTGATCAATTTAAAGAAACGTGGGCTGCTTTGCTTTAGTCTTGTATCTGTACTGTGTACGTGTGTGTGTATTGCTTCAGCGAATGTAGTTATGCCGCAGTTATGCCGCAGGACTCAGTGTTCCTTTCTCCTTCTCTGCCATTTCAGTAGTCTACCAAAGGAATAAATAATCCGTCGATGTTGGACAACCAAATCCGAGCATCTCACTAATCCCCTTCTATTTCCGCCATTAGTCTCTTTGTCTAGACGACTTCCGGTCACTTCTATCTCCGCCAATTAGCCTCTTCTTCTAACCGACTTCCGGTCACTTCTATTTCCGCTTCCTAATCTTTTAGTTTTATCGCGCATCTTTTAGTTGTATACGTCACGCACGAATGATTCTGGAAAGCGATGTAAGCTATACAATATCGATGTATGTCACTGAAAATTGATGTATTCTGGACGAAATTGATTTATGTTATTTTCAAATTTGTATTATTACGCATAACAATAATTTATTTAACAACACAGTGATGTATTCACGTTCGAAATTTTGTCCGCAAAAAACCCCCATATATAAGCCGATCTTTAGAAATTAAAACTTCTGAGTTTCCCAAGCGGTGTTAAAAGTTTGTGAACATAAGAAAACATATAAAAATGTTGTGTATTGGGCAGTTTAACATAATGATGCAAAGGACCGCAATAATAATAATAATATATAATAATAATAATAATAATAATAATAATAATAATAATAATAATAATAATAATAATATATTAATAAATATAATAACAATCGAAAATGCTGCCTGTTTACTGTGTTGACGTAGGATCTGTAAAAGATCTGATCAGCCAAAAATAGAAAGAATAGCAAAACAATGATGTTACGGCTGATACTCACGTAAAATAACGGGGCAACGACATGATAGAGTCCAAAATGAAAGCCAA
>JAHPZR010050201.1:2500-17500 GCA_019787425.1 Platygyra sinensis | reverse complement strand
ACTAATTAACAACTAACTGCATATAAAAGATGCAAACTAATACTGATAAAGCTTATCGCTGCTGACATTATCATTTAGGGTAGGTTTGAGTTCTTGAATTAATAGAGTCTCCTTTATCTTGCAGTGAGTATCAGAACGACCTTTTGCTAATATCTCAAAGTGGTCCCAAAACGTCAAGTAAAGTTTAATAATTTTGTTTTCCAACATGCGTTTTACTGTCATGTAACTGCAGTTTGTGTGCTATTTCTTATTAAGCTACGATGGCCAAAGAGAAGGAACGCACAGCTTGGTTATGGGCCTAAGAAAAGTTCCCGACTTAGTTTTAACTTGCGCAACGCGAACAAGTCCGTCATCCTTGATCAGATAGATCTCCAATACTCTCCCCAATGGCCACGAACATCTTAGTTTCGAGTCATCCACGACTAGAAGCAGGTCTCCAGTTTCAACATTTCGTCGAAACTCGGATCACTTCATACGCTTCTGGAACGAGGGCAAATACCGCTTCCAGAACATATCCGAGAGGTACTGGACCTGCCTCTAACGCTTCTGGCTATTAAAACTGAGCTAGCATTCTTTGCAAAGATTCCAGTAGGGCACTCCGGTCTAGCACGCAAAAGGAGTAAGTGACTTCGGAGACAAGGCTTGTAGGTCGTTCGGATCATCAGAAGCCTAATTCGTCAGCCTTCTACTGTTAAAGATGGCCTCCTCTTTACACATCAAAGTAGGCAGTCCCTCATCATTAGGACTTTGAGGACCGACCTGATCAAACGTTACCAGATCCCACCCATGTGAGATGCCGCTGGCAGACTAAACACCCAACGCACTTCTTTCCGAAGCAGAAATTCGCCTATCTGTTTGATTTGTTCCATCCTCCAGTGGCTTCTCGCAGCTCTTTCACTCTCCACTCGTAAGGTTAGTAACATTGTCTTATCTGATTACGTGCGGCGATTCGCGCCTTGCCATAAACCTTCTGAGGGCGTTAATAAATGAACTGATATCCAAACTATGAGCGACTTCAATGTGAACAGCTCGTGGAGCCAAGCAGGTGAAAAGAACTCCGTACCTTTTCTCCATGCAGCGTCCACGCTTAACATAAAAAGGCCCGAAATAGTCCACACCGACAAGGTAAACGGAGGTTCTCCTGGCGTGACTCTTTCGTAGGGCATATCTGACATCATTCTGTGAGTCTGACGGTTGCTGCCTCCATTTACAATCAAAGCAACTGCTCAACACTGCACACGGCCATTTTGCCTTTGATTATCCAATACTTCTCATGAATTAAGCTCAGAACGTGCTTTCTTCCGGAATGACCCGCCTTCGCGTGGTAATGTCTTAAAAGGAAATCAACAACATGGACCTTCTTCGGCAGGATGATAGGATTTCTTGCTTCAGCTTCAATACTGGCGTGTCTCAAACTACCTCCAACACATTTCAAACCGTCTCCCATGAACGGATCAAGATCGCGAATAGAACTCGATTTATTAACTGACTTCGTCATGGCACTATCGCTCTGGCTGGCTTCTGTAAGCTGCTACACCTCTTTAGGAAAGGCTTTTTTTCTGAACGACCCTCAGTACTTCTTGCTCGGCGATTATCACTTCATCAACAGTAACTCTTCCCTTCATTGGCGAGCACTGACCCTTGGTTTGGCCTAACTTGCAACGCACCTTGTTTAGCAACCATGACTTGAAACGTCCACGTCTACCCAAAGGACCGTTCAAAGTCTAACCAAACTTGGTTTTCGTAGCGTACCGCTCATTACCATGACGGGTCCTGATTTCGGAGGGTTCGAGCGCCTCAGGAACATCTTGCCCAATCAGCAACTCCAATTCAGCGTCAATTCTCTCTGGGACTTGAATGCCCGAGAGATGGGACCATCTATTTGCATCATCCTGACATGCAACACCGTCCGTAGAAATGTTCAATTTCTCCTTTGTCAAAACTTCGGGTAACTCAATCATGTTAATTTCATGCATGTCTATTATCTCCAGGGAAACTCTGTGGCATGATGTGGGATTGCAATCCTTCTCGATGGTTGACAACGACACTTGAATGCGTGGACCCACCACGCCTATCTTCTTGGCCAAACTCTCACTGCACCAGGTCGATGTTGAGCCGTTATCGAGCAAGCCATATGTTGTAACAGTCACGGCGCTGCCCCTTCGTTTAATTTTAACAGGTACGGTAGGCAAGGCCTTGTACTCATGACTACCACTAGCGATAGAAACACTTCTCTTCATAACAAGTGATCACTTTTGGGCAGCGTAAGATTTGAGCTTGATTCAACTCTAGGTCTTTGCTCGCAGTCAATGGAGCCCATGTGCTTACGGGAAATAGAGCACTGATCAAGACTACACGCACGTGGACTCTTGCAACCAGAAGCAAAATGCGTATAGGACAGACACTTATCACGCAACTTTCTCTCTCGCACGAAATTCAACTTTTCCTCACTTGATTTGGCTGAAAACCGTGCACATTTTCAAGCTTGTGACCACCATTGCATAGGAAGCATTTAAACCGGAAATTTATTCGTGAGGAGGGACTTTCGCTTGGACCACTAGGATGTGGTACACGCCCATCAACTTGTACAGAACTGTCACGACATGTGGTTGAACCTGCAAAGCTGTTGGTCTTCTTGGAAACTGGTGACTTGTTTCTTAATTTCTCCTTATTTCACGCATCTTTAGCAGGATCTAAATTGAGCCGGATCTGGATCATTCGTCTCTTTAGCCGCGCCTCTGATCATTTTCTGAAGATCTTCAAGTTTGGGGTCTCTACCATCTGCTCTGATTTCCCTTCTCTGCCATCGAGAACGGAGATAGAGGGGAACTCTACGGAGAATCTTCATCATCTAATCCTGATAGTTAATCTAATTGAGCCTACCCGCAGCCGCGTAAGGGTGATTTCGATTCACAGCTTTCAAAATCGTCAGCTAAATCCAGTAAAGCTTTATGATTGTTCTGGTTAATAGGAGGCACTTCAGATAACTTCTCAATCCAAGCATTAATTTGACACCACGTACTTTTCTACGAACCGTTCTTCCAGGAGCTTCTTAGCCTTCACGTAACCATCTTTTCCACTCATCATTCTGCAACACTACAACACTTTATCGCTTCCTTTGCCTTTCCTGAGCAATACTGAATCAACAACTGCAGCCTCAAACTGTCATCTTCAGTACACTTCTCCACACTATTCTCAAACGTTTTCATAAAGAGGTAATAATCTCAGCCCTGGGAAGTTTCTGGGTTTTGATTTGTTGCTCCACTTGTAACTGCATTTTGTTAATGGCTTCCAACATCTCCACGCCCGTACGCCATGCACGCCGCTACTTCCCTGATCAACAACTCGATAATCCGGGCGCCATGGATTAGCATCGGGATTTAAAGGCTTCGACGCCCTTTCAAACACTTCACGAGGCTTAACATGAGGAAGAGGGTAAATTTTCGCGGATGATCGGGTACTTCTTCTTCAACGACGTTAAATTCTTCATACACCTTTTCTTTAGCTTCAGTTTTAGCAATCTCAGTTCTTAGTTTAACTGAGTTTTCAACGGTGTCTCTTATGTTATCTGAATCACATTTCTGCCACGAATCACCGCAAGCTTCGGTTAACAAACGGTAAGGACATCCACAAACTTCAGTATGACAGGGTATTCTTTAACTGCAGAATACCCTGCCACTCGAACTAATTTCTTCGTAGCCGGCTACGCGTTACACAGAAAATAAATAAAATAATGAATTCAAAATGGTGCAGCTATGTTATCCTTGCATACGGCTGGCACGCGGGAAATTTGAATTGACCAATCAGGATTCAGCAGGTGGGAAAAAATTTACTCTCCTCACATCAATGTAAGTTGACAGGAAAGGCACTGAAATCAAGCAACTTTTCTCATAGGAGATGGCATTAAATATTCACTAAAGGGGATTTATAATTCCAAAAACCATTTCTCAGTGCAAAAAGTGAAAAATATGAAACATCTTGTGTCTCCAAGCTTCTAATTTGGCGCCAAATAGTAGTTCGTCGAGCACGGCCATGTAGGATAATAGTTGTCTTAATTTGGACAAAATGTGCTGTTCGTCGTCAAATTAAACCCGAAATTCTCTAGTTAATTATTAAAGAGGCCAAAGCAACTTTACCATTGTCTTTATTTAAGCTAGCGGCGAAGAAAAAGGCTATTTTCGTGTCGTTTCGATAGGACACCCACACAGCGGTCAAACGGGGCGCGCGTGCGCAGTTCCCCCCAAAACTTTCGCTGAACAAAGTCTTAAATTTTCGAAAATTTTTGCTTTCAAGCCCAAAGTTAAGACAGTCGCTGAAAAGTTAAGCTTTAAACTTCGCATATGACCAGGACATTTAGTGATAGACATCCTAAAGTCCTCCCAGCTTGTAATTTTCTCTCACAGTACTATTTTTATAACATTTTCCTACAGAAGTCTTGCAGGTTTTCTCTTCAAACTCTTACGAAGTTCGAGGCGGCGAAACCGGAAGTGGCGTTGGATTTTTGCGTTTGACCGCTGTGTGTAGGACACTTAATTTTTGACTGCCGCAAGTACTGCGGGCTCAGCCGCCGCATGCAAGGTCCATGGGCTGGCTAACCGGTTCGTGGTACGCTATGATAACAAATACAGAAGGTTGTGTATTCTCGTTCTTTAAGCGTCAAAGCCTAAGTAATTCCACAGACAAGAGACTAATATTTGTATGTTGTAATATACCTCGTTCTTTAATCCATGAGCCGAAACAAGCACACTACGCATGTAATTGATGCACTTTTTCTCTTGTATATATATCACTCACTGCGTACCGCGTACCGCGTAGCCAACTATTAAGACAACTTTTTCTCTAGTATAGATCACTCACTGCGTACAGCGTACCGCGTAGCCAGCTACTTAGATGACTTTCTTTCGTGTATATCACTCACTGCGTACCGCGTAGCTAACTATTAAGACAGCTTTTTCTCTTGTATATATCACTCACTGCGTACCGCGTACCGCGTAGCCAGCTACTAAGACAACTTCCTCTCTGTATATATCACTCACTGCGTACCGCGTACATGGAGCGAAGTAACTACCGTATGGACCGAGCTGACTTCGATTATGGAGCGAACTGACTTTTGGTGGGGGCGAAATGAATCAACTTATGCAAGGGAAGAGAGTTTAACAATTTGGTTGTAATTTAACAAAATAATAGCATTTACCTGGTCCCCAAAAATGCTGTGACATATGTGTAGACATAACCAAATAATGCTTAGTTTTCTTAAGGAAACGCTTGATAGGATTCAAGGTCAAACTTTTCTGGCATTCACTGACGAACAGAAAATAAGTGCTGAAGGTAGCTGCCGGTTTCGCCCCATGGCGTGTTCGCCCCCACCGAGTTCCCCCCCGCATGCCCTCAACTAGCGATCAAGTGCTTAAGATGTAACTTTCTCTTACCGAGAAAAAAAGACAAAATTTTGCGCACGATGAAACAAAACCACGCAAAACATGTTTATTTCTCGTTCTTTAATCCACCGAAGGTGACTGGCGAACTCGAAATTGAAAGTTTAGGATGAGTTTATTGGGGCGAAATCGGTGGGGGAGCATGCCATCGGGCAAAACCGGTATCATTCGTGCTGAATACCCCGCCATTTGAAGTTCCTTGAAACAGCTGGCTACATGGATACGCAGTTATCTCCCGAGAACACTTAAGAACGAGAAATACAGGTCATACTGTCTTGTGTTGGCTACGCAGCTACCCGGCTAAGCAGTTGTCAATACCTCACCCTGCCCCCTTGAAATATGTTAGTAGGGAAAAAGTGGCTACGCGGCTACGCCAGTTGTCAAGACCACCCCTCCTCCTTAAAGTTAGTAAGGAAAGAAGTGAAATATGTTAGTAGGGAAAAAAGTGGCTACGAGGCTACGCGGCTACGCCACACTTTTGAAGATCTCTTTTGGAGTGGAGGGGTATTCAGCAGTTAAGCCGCATTGGAGTCCCCTTTAGTTGTGTCGTCTTGCTTAAAGTGCCTATGAAGTAAAAAATAATTGCTGCTTATTTGAAACGGTTTTCAAAGTCAAGAAACATGGTGTTTTCCTTTTTAGAATATCGTTTTTGGTTTTAGAGATATTTACGTTTTTATATCATAAAAATGAGGAAAGCGATGACGTCATAGGTGGTTCCACTAAAACAGTACAACACTCAATCAAGTATATCTCTAGAAATATCAAAGCAGTGTCATTCAAACTTGGCACCAGAAATGTACATCATAAAATAAAGAAAATGACACCCGTCGTGCCATTGCCATGACAACAGTTATGTCACTGGTCCTGTTTTAATTGAGACTAAACTAAGTCCCAAATTCTATCTTAAGGACGTTCGCGCCCAAAAAGTTCCCACGCACAGATTTTTTTAAAACTTTGACTGCAGGTAGAAAATGATAAAATTAGATTAAAAACGTAAAAACAATCGGGGTCACCGAACTCGTTTTGAAGATAAGGCGCAGCCCGGACAATAGCATTTCTAGGATTTCCAGTCATTCGAGGCGATTCTGGCCGGATTCATTACTATCGGCATATATTTAAGTTGAAGAATCATATCTAAGTTATATGTGCTTAAAACAGCATATATAGGCCTATTTGATAGATCTTTGCTACATATGTCATTAAATCAGCCAGAATTAGCCTTAAAAATTACAACTTCTAAGTTACACACACCTGTATCCACGTACCAATTCGGCCCTATTTGAATAGTATGTGAGAAATAATTAAAACTTCCCACGTACAGATTTTTTTTGTTTTTAGTATAATGGAAAGAATCAGAAAAGGAAGTGATCTGCCGAAAAAAAAGTGGGGGTCACCGAGCATCCAACAAAAATATTCGCACACAAAGTTAACGCAAAGGTCATCAGCCCTATATTTTGTTGAGTTTTTGAATCCGTGCGCGCGCTTAAAAATGACGTGGCACGCGCGTGACCAATGAATAGCGTGCGCACTAGAGATGCGCAGTAGCAATGGGCGCGGAACGTCCTTAAAACAAGGATCATCCACTCCCACTAATCTAATGGCGATGAGTTAAGACCATACGAGAATCATGTGTGTTCCAAGCAAGACCGCCTGTCCCCCTTAAAAAGGTTGCAAAAGGGGGTAATATTGGTTTTTTTACAGAATGACACCTACTATGTTGTTGCCATGGCACAATCTTGGTTTCCGGTCTCTTTCTGTACAAAACCAAATACCCCCTTTTGCAACCTTTTTAAAGTGGGACAGAGGGTCCTTGCTTGGAACACACATGATTCTCCGTATGGTCTTAACTCTTGCCATTAGATTAGTGGGAGTGGATGATCCTTGTTTTTAAGGACGTTCGCGCCCATTGCTACTGCGCATCTCTAGTGCGCACGCTATTCATTGGTCACGCGCGTGCCACGTCATTTTTAAGCGCGCGCACGGATTCAAAAACTCAACAAAATATAGGGCTGATGACCTTTGCGTTAACTTTGTGTGCGAATATTTTTGTTGGATGCTCGGTGACCCCCACTTTTTTTTCGGCAGATCACTTCCTTTTCTGATTCTTTCCATTATACTAAAAAACAAAAAAAATCTGTACGTGGGAAGTTTTAATTATTTCTCACATACTATTCAAATAGGGCCGAATTGGTACGTGGATACAGGTGTGTGTAACTTAGAAGTTGTAATTTTTAAGGCTAATTCTGGCTGATTTAATGACATATGTAGCAAAGATCTATCAAATAGGCCTATATATGCTGTTTTAAGCACATATAACTTAGATATGATTCTTCAACTTAAATATATGCCGATAGTAATGAATCCGGCCAGAATCGCCTCGAATGACTGGAAATCCTAGAAATGCTATTGTCCGGGCTGCGCCTTATCTTCAAAACGAGTTCGGTGACCCCGATTGTTTTTACGTTTTTAATCTAATTTTATCATTTTCTACCTGCAGTCAAAGTTTTAAAAAATCTGTGCGTGGGAACTTTTTGGGCGCGAACGTCCTTAAGATAGAATTTGGGACTTAGTTTAGCCTCACATTAAAACAGGACCAGTGACATAACTGTTGTCATGGCAATGGCACGACGGGTGCCATTTTCTTTATTTTATGATGTACATTTCTGGTGCCAAGTTTGAATGACACTGCTTTGATATTTCTAGAGATATACTGATTGAGTGTTGTACTGTTTTTAGTGGACCACCTATGACGTCATCGCTTTCCTCATTTTTATAATATAAAAACGTAAATATCTCTAAAACGAAAACGATATTCTAAAAAGGAAACACCATGTTTTCTTGACTTTGAAAACCCTTTCCAAATAAGCAGCAATTATTTTTTTACTTCATAGGCACTTTAAGCAAGACGACACAACTAAAGGGGACTCCAATGCGGCTTAAACTGCTGAATACCCCTCCACTCCAAACGACATCTTCAAAAGTGTGGCGTAGCCGCGTAGCCTCTTAGCCACTTTTTTTCCCTACTAACATATTTCACTTCTTTCCTTACTAACTTTAAGGAGGAGGGGTGGTCCTTGACAACTGGCGTAGCCGCGTAGCCACTTTTTCCTACTAACATATTTCAAGGGGGAGGGGAGGTATTGACAACTGCTTAGCCGGGTAGCTGCGTAGCCAACACAAGACAAGTATGACCTGTATTTCTCGTTCTTAAGTGTTCTCGGGAGATAACTGCGTATCCATGTAGCCAGCTGTTTCAAGGAACTTCAAATGGCGGGGTATTCAGCACGAATGATACCGGTTTTGCCCGATGGCATGCTCCCCCACCGATTTCGCCCCAATAAACTCATCCTAAACTTTCAATTTCGAGTTCGCCAGTCACCTTCGGTGGATTAAAGAACGAGAAATAAACATGTTTTGCGTGGTTTTGTTTCATCGTGCGCAAAATTTTGTCTTTTTTTCTCGGTAAGAGAAAGTTACATCTTAAGCACTTGATCGCTAGTTGAGGGCATGCGGGGGGGAACTCGGTGGGGGCGAACACGCCATGGGGCGAAACCGGCAGCTACCTTCAGCACTTATTTTCTGTTCGTCAGTGAATGCCAGAAAAGTTTGACCTTGAATCCTATCAAGCGTTTCCTTAAGAAAACTAAGCATTATTTGGTTATGTCTACACATATGTCACAGCATTTTTGGGGACCAGGTAAATGCTATTATTTTGTTAAATTACAACCAAATTGTTAAACTCTCTTCCCTTGCATAAGTTGATTCATTTCGCCCCCACCAAAAGTCAGTTCGCTCCATAATCGAAGTCAGCTCGGTCCATACGGTAGTTACTTCGCTCCATGTACGCGGTACGCAGTGAGTGATATATACAAGAGAGGAAGTTGTCTTAGTAGCTGGCTACGCGGTACGCGGTACGCAGTGAGTGATATATACAAGAGAAAAAGCTGTCTTAATAGTTAGCTACGCGGTACGCAGTGAGTGATATACACGAAAGAAAGTCATCTAAGTAGCTGGCTACGCGGTACGCTGTACGCAGTGAGTGATCTATACTAGAGAAAAAGTTGTCTTAATAGTTGGCTACGCGGTACGCGGTACGCAGTGAGTGATATATATACAAGAGAAAAAGTGCATCAATTACATGCGTAGTGTGCTTGTTTCGGCTCATGGATTAAAGAACGAGGTATATTACAACATACAAATATTAGTCTCTTGTCTGTGGAATTACTTAGGCTTTGACGCTTAAAGAACGAGGAATACACAACCTTCTGTATTTGTTATCATAGCGTACCACGAACCGGTTAGCCAGCCCATGGACCTTGCATGCGGCGGCTGAGCCCGCAGTACTTGCGGCAGTCAAAAATTAAGTGTCCTACACACAGCGGTCAAACGCAAAAATCCAACGCCACTTCCGGTTTTCGCCGCCTCGAACTTCGTAAGAGTTTGAAGAGAAAACCTGCAAGACTTCTGTAGGAAAATGTTATAAAAATAGTACTGTGAGAGAAAATTACAAGCTGGGAGGACTTTAGGATGTCTATCACTAAATGTCCTGGTCATATGCGAAGTTTAAAGCTTAACTTTTCAGCGACTGTCTTAACTTTGGGCTTGAAAGCAAAAATTTTCGAAAATTTAAGACTTTGTTCAGCGAAAGTTTTGGGGGGAACTGCGCACGCGCGCCCCGTTTGACCGCTGTGTGGGTGTCCTATCGAAACGACACGAAAATAGCCTTTTTCTTCGCCGCTAGCTTAAATAAAGACAATGGTAAAGTTGCTTTGGCCTCTTTAATAATTAACTAGAGAATTTCGGGTTTAATTTGACGACGAACAGCACATTTTGTCCAAATTAAGACAACTATTATCCTACATGGCCGTGCTCGACGAACTACTATTTGGCGCCAAATTAGAAGCTTGGAGACACAAGATGTTTCATATTTTTCACTTTTTGCACTGAGAAATGGTTTTTGGAATTATAAATCCCCTTTAGTGAATATTTAATGCCATCTCCTATGAGAAAAGTTGCTTGATTTCAGTGCCTTTCCTGTCAACTTACATTGATGTGAGGAGAGTAAATTTTTTCCCACCTGCTGAATCCTGATTGGTCAATTCAAATTTCCCGCGTGCCAGCCGTATGCAAGGATAACATAGCTGCACCATTTTGAATTCATTATTTTATTTATTTTCTGTGTAACGCGTAGCCGGCTACGAAGAAATTAGTTCGAGTGGCAGGGTATTCTGCAGTTAAAGAATACCCTGTCATACTGAAGTTTGTGGATGTCCTTACCGTTTGTTAACCGAAGCTTGCGGTGATTCGTGGCAGAAATGTGATTCAGATAACATAAGAGACACCGTTGAAAACTCAGTTAAACTAAGAACTGAGATTGCTAAAACTGAAGCTAAAGAAAAGGTGTATGAAGAATTTAACGTCGTTGAAGAAGAAGTACCCGATCATCCGCGAAAATTTACCCTCTTCCTCATGTTAAGCCTCGTGAAGTGTTTGAAAGGGCGTCGAAGCCTTTAAATCCCGATGCTAATCCATGGCGCCCGGATTATCGAGTTGTTGATCAGGGAAGTAGCGGCGTGCATGGCGTACGGGCGTGGAGATGTTGGAAGCCATTAACAAAATGCAGTTACAAGTGGAGCAACAAATCAAAACCCAGAAACTTCCCAGGGCTGAGATTATTACCTCTTTATGAAAACGTTTGAGAATAGTGTGGAGAAGTGTACTGAAGATGACAGTTTGAGGCTGCAGTTGTTGATTCAGTATTGCTCAGGAAAGGCAAAGGAAGCGATAAAGTGTTGTAGTGTTGCAGAATGATGAGTGGAAAAGATGGTTACGTGAAGGCTAAGAAGCTCCTGGAAGAACGGTTCGTAGAAAAGTACGTGGTGTCAAATTAATGCTTGGATTGAGAAGTTATCTGAAGTGCCTCCTATTAACCAGAACAATCATAAAGCTTTACTGGATTTAGCTGACGATTTTGAAAGCTGTGAATCGAAATCACCCTTACGCGGCTGCGGGTAGGCTCAATTAGATTAACTATCAGGATTAGATGATGAAGATTCTCCGTAGAGTTCCCCTCTATCTCCGTTCTCGATGGCAGAGAAGGGAAATCAGAGCAGATGGTAGAGACCCCAAACTTGAAGATCTTCAGAAAATGATCAGAGGCGCGGCTAAAGAGACGAATGATCCAGATCCGGCTCAATTTTAGATCCTGCTAAAGATGCGTGAAATAAGGAGAAATTAAGAAACAAGTCACCAGTTTCCAAGAAGACCAACAGCTTTGCAGGTTCAACCACATGTCGTGACAGTTCTGTACAAGTTGATGGGCGTGTACCACATCCTAGTGGTCCAAGCGAAAGTCCCTCCTCACGAATAAATTTCCGGTTTAAATGCTTCCTATGCAATGGTGGTCACAAGCTTGAAAATGTGCACGGTTTTCAGCCAAATCAAGTGAGGAAAAGTTGAATTTCGTGCGAGAGAGAAAGTTGCGTGATAAGTGTCTGTCCTATACGCATTTTGCTTCTGGTTGCAAGAGTCCACGTGCGTGTAGTCTTGATCAGTGCTCTATTTCCCGTAAGCACATGGGCTCCATTGACTGCGAGCAAAGACCTAGAGTTGAATCAAGCTCAAATCTTACGCTGCCCAAAAGTGATCACTTGTTATGAAGAGAAGTGTTTCTATCGCTAGTGGTAGTCATGAGTACAAGGCCTTGCCTACCGTACCTGTTAAAATTAAACGAAGGGGCAGCGCCGTGACTGTTACAACATATGGCTTGCTCGATAACGGCTCAACATCGACCTGGTGCAGTGAGAGTTTGGCCAAGAAGATAGGCGTGGTGGGTCCACGCATTCAAGTGTCGTTGTCAACCATCGAGAAGGATTGCAATCCCACATCATGCCACAGAGTTTCCCTGGAGATAATAGACATGCATGAAATTAACATGATTGAGTTACCCGAAGTTTTGACAAAGGAGAAATTGAACATTTCTACGGACGGTGTTGCATGTCAGGATGATGCAAATAGATGGTCCCATCTCTCGGGCATTCAAGTCCCAGAGAGAATTGACGCTGAATTGGAGTTGCTGATTGGGCAAGATGTTCCTGAGGCGCTCGAACCCTCCGAAATCAGGACCCGTCATGGTAATGAGCGGTACGCTACGAAAACCAAGTTTGGTTAGACTTTGAACGGTCCTTTGGGTAGACGTGGACGTTTCAAGTCATGGTTGCTAAACAAGGTGCGTTGCAAGTTAGGCCAAACCAAGGGTCAGTGCTCGCCAATGAAGGGAAGAGTTACTGTTGATGAAGTGATAATCGCCGAGCAAGAAGTACTGAGGGTCGTTCAGAAAAAAAGCCTTTCCTAAAGAGGTGTAGCAGCTTACAGAAGCCAGCCAGAGCGATAGTGCCATGACGAAGTCAGTTAATAAATCGAGTTCTATTCGCGATCTTGATCCGTTCATGGGAGACGGTTTGAAATGTGTTGGAGGTAGTTTGAGACACGCCAGTATTGAAGCTGAAGCAAGAAATCCTATCATCCTGCCGAAGAAGGTCCATGTTGTTGATTTCCTTTTAAGACATTACCACGCGAAGGCGGGTCATTCCGGAAGAAAGCACGTTCTGAGCTTAATTCATGAGAAGTATTGGATAATCAAAGGCAAAATGGCCGTGTGCAGTGTTGAGCAGTTGCTTTGATTGTAAATGGAGGCAGCAACCGTCAGACTCACAGAATGATGTCAGATATGCCCTACGAAAGAGTCACGCCAGGAGAACCTCCGTTTACCTTGTCGGTGTGGACTATTTCGGGCCTTTTTATGTTAAGCGTGGACGCTGCATGGAGAAAAGGTACGGAGTTCTTTTCACCTGCTTGGCTCCACGAGCTGTTCACATTGAAGTCGCTCATAGTTTGGATATCAGTTCATTTATTAACGCCCTCAGAAGGTTTATGGCAAGGCGCGAATCGCCGCACGTAATCAGATAAGACAATGTTACTAACCTTACGAGTGGAGAGTGAAAGAGCTGCGAGAAGCCACTGGAGGATGGAACAAATCAAACAGATAGGCGAATTTCTGCTTCGGAAAGAAGTGCGTTGGGTGTTTAGTCTGCCAGCGGCATCTCACATGGGTGGGATCTGGTAACGTTTGATCAGGTCGGTCCTCAAAGTCCTAATGATGAGGGACTGCCTACTTTGATGTGTAAAGAGGAGGCCATCTTTAACAGTAGAAGGCTGACGAATTAGGCTTCTGATGATCCGAACGACCTACAAGCCTTGTCTCCGAAGTCACTTACTCCTTTGCGTGCTAGACCGGAGTGCCCTACTGGAATCTTTGCAAAGAATGCTAGCTCAGTTTTAATAGCCAGAAGCGTTAGAGGCAGGTCCAGTACCTCTCGGATATGTTCTGGAAGCGGTATTTGCCCTCGTTCCAGAAGCGTATGAAGTGATCCGAGTTTCGACGAAATGTTGAAACTGGAGACCTGCTTCTAGTCGTGGATGACTCGAAACTAAGATGTTCGTGGCCATTGGGAGAGTATTGGAGATCTATCTGATCAAGGATGACGGACTTGTTCGCGTTGCGCAAGTTAAAACTAAGTCGGGAACTTTTCTTAGGCCCATAACCAAGCTGTGCGTTCCTTCTCTTTGGCCATCGTAGCTTAATAAGAAATAGCACACAAACTGCAGTTACATGACAGTAAAACGCATGTTGGAAAACAAAATTATTAAACTTTACTTGACGTTTTGGGACCACTTTGAGATATTAGCAAAAGGTCGTTCTGATACTCACTGCAAGATAAAGGAGACTCTATTAATTCAAGAACTCAAACCTACCCTAAATGATAATGTCAGCAGCGATAAGCTTTATCAGTATTAGTTTGCATCTTTTATATGCAGTTAGTTGTTAATTAGTTACAGGAGCCATAATCAGGGACGGAGACCGTAAGTCTTGGGATGCGCGTGGACCCATGATATGGGACAATTTTTCTATTTTTAGAACAAATTGCGCCATCCTGACGTCATATATCCGCGCTGATCCACGCACGTGTCTTGGCCTCTCGCGTGGATGTTGTCACGTTGTGTGATGAAATTGTGAGAGTTGCGAGATCCTCTTGCCGATTTTTCACAGCAATGGCAGGGAATAAGGCAGAGAAGAAGAAGCAGGGCTCTTCTATGTACGTTTATGGTCTGATTTAATGGAAAAGGTGTGTTTTTCAAGGTCGGAATTTCTTTAATTTCGCGCTGTGAATGAATAAAATCCGCTCGCCGGCTAGTTGTACGCGTAAACTTTTGTGTTTGTTCTATAGAGTTCTGTAAGAACACTGCCGTTTACTCCGGTGTCGAGCTGTTAATTTGTGAGTTTGCCAAACAATGCTTTTTCATAACCAAAACCTGTTTTTGATAGTTTCTTGTTGTTTCTGCTCGTTTGGCTAGTTTGCAAAAGTTTTTGTCTGACGCGTACGAGTAGTTCATTTGCATACTGCAGCGCGTGCACTTTCAAGTCCGAGTCGGTGTTTTCAGATTGTCAAGCAAAATCGTGAAAAAGATTTGTTTCGTCGTCTTTTGTGCTGAGATACTACAACAA
>JAHPZR010050199.1:0-13079 GCA_019787425.1 Platygyra sinensis | reverse complement strand
ACTGCTTGTTTTACCTCTGTAAATTTAACTAGTAGTTCATACAAAATGCTGGAAAGGAGCATTTTGCATGGACTACTAAGCTAAATGTACAAAGGTGAAACAAGCGAGATAAGTCAAGCCTGAAGTCACACGTTCCTGAATCTACGTCACAACTCTGAGCATGTGGATCATGTAATCAGCGACACAGGTACACTACAATAAAATAGGATTTTCAGGTTTTTAAAAATTCATAAAAAAAATCGCTTTTTATCCAAATCGAAAATATTTTCGCCGAAGTTCATTGCATGTAGTATAGGATCAGATGGGGAAATAAGAATTTTGATGATATGGGCACTTTAAGTTTTTACAATTTATTATTATAATTACATCTTAGTCATCCAAGTCTTATTATGTTTGTAGAAACACCCTCTGCCCTCCCTTTGCTCCCTCACTCTTGTATGAAATATTATATTAAGTATTATTTTTTTAAATTTCAGCTAGGCATACCATTCCAGAATTTATCACTGAAGCATATACATACACATAAAATTCTGGAACCCAGCACTGTTTGAACAGTTAGCTGAGAGGCTATTGATTTACCCTGTAATCCTTTTATAATCTAGGAGAAAGAAATCTGGAGCTGCGAAGTGACCTTGTGGAGGGCTTCACTAAGTGTTACAAGTCAGCAGTTGATAAACTGCAAAGCTCTACATTCCATCTCAGCAGAGCGCAAACAGCGGTACAGGTAATGTGCTATTGAATTGCAGGTTCATTTAACTCACCTTGCAGTTTTTCATCCTTATTAAATGGACAAGATTGTTTGAATAGGATTAATTAATAAGCAATTATTGAATGAGGCTAAGCAGGATATGAAGAATTCTGCAGATCAAGTTAGTAAGGTGTTATTTACCAAGGCTGAAGGCCTCGGTGGATAACACCCTCCGAGATCTGCAGAATTCTTCATATCCTATGAAAGCCAGATTCAATAATGCTTTATTATTCATTCAAAATATCTCCCCGTTCTTAGAGGAGTTTTGCCATTTCGCTCTTTGTATTTCTGCTCACCAAAAATAACACAACCTTGTCCCCAGGTGTTCTTGGTCAACGGTTCAATAATCTGCTGCCGGCTGCACTTTTGACGTCATTGGTTCAATATGACAAAGTTCTTTCCTAATTTGGTCAACAGCAGCTGGTTATGATGAGTTACGCCTCTGGTTTTAACCAATCAGAAATTGGGGAAATGTTTTGAATGAATATTAAAGGTGTTAATTGAAGCAAGCAACATCTACATGTAACTACAGTTCAGCCCCTGTTAAATGGGCTCCCTTAAATAGCCACCCTCGAGGAATGGCATATAGGTAAAAACAATAGAGAAGGCCTCATCAGGACTTGGATTACCGGCCATATAAAAGGGATGACCATTTTAAAGGTGGCTGCTTAACAGGGGTTCAACTGTGATACAGATACTTAGCATCCATTTGTGGGTTGACAGACATAGTAGTCCATGCGAAGAGGATTCTAGGGATGCTTATTGGAAATTTTGAAAGAAACTTAAGTCTCAAGGGTTACAAACTCCAGTCTGGTAACCCAGAAAATATACCCACTCTCCTTGCTGAAAGGTTTTCAGTGTAACCCCCCCCCCCCCCCTGTAGTTTCATATTGAGACTACCCTAGCCCACCCCTGAAATCTCCAGTGACTTTCCATAGGGGGGGGGAGGGGGGGTGAATATTTTCTGGAACTACACATTAATCAATGAGGGTGTGTTTATTTTAATTGACCCTTTTTGTGGGCTTGTGTATTATGCATGCACAAGCCCAATAAGCTATCAAATGAAAATCTTCTTTGAAGAGATACCAATTTGAAGACTCATTTACTTTGGTGCATACCCAAGAATATTGATGAGATTAGTGGAAGACAAATAATTATTTGACAATAATGCTGGAACAGAGAAGAGAGAATAAAATTTGATTCTTAACAACAACAACAATTAACAATTATTGGACGAGGTCGAGCAAAATATCGTAATTTGTCAGTGGCAAGCTGATCAATTATTTGCCGAAGCTGAAAATAATTGATCAGCAAGACACTGACTAATCACAATATTTTGCGACAACCGAGTGCAATAATTGTTTTATCATTCGATCACCAAGTTTGTTTTCATATTTTAAGCACTTCCTGGCAGCTCAGGGAAGCGATCAGCCATTTTCTCTCGAGAACATGGTTCCTATTACGCATGAGCAGAATATTATTTGCAGCAAAACATGTTTAGACGGTACTAAGCATGAGCAGACCATTATTTGTAGGCAGTTATTTTCAGGTCACATGGTGGGCTGTCGGCCAATGGAAGGGAAGAAAAAACTGCATCAAATGATAACATTTATTCGCACTGCACTATAAATTTTACAATTGTCAGTAACTTGTCACCCAAAATAACTGTAAAGCTAAACTAATTCCCTTTTTGCTTGCAGGACGTCTCACACAATACAAGATTGATGCTGGAAGACCTCACCACACTGGCAACATTATTAGACAGTATTCTAGTATCAGTGAAACTTATACCTCTTAGTGTTGATGTAAAATATACAGAAGAATCAACTTCCTAGGGTTAATGTTGCAGTTATCAAAGTCTCTACTTGGCTAATTAATAAATTATTTCCAGTCAGATGTACAACCTTTTTCAGTAGTAAGTCTTGGCTTCTCATTTCTGCAGAATCCTCTCCAGAGGTTTGGCATATGTTATAGAAATCTTCTGTGCTAGGTGGGTGAGTGCTTGTCTAACTCAGTGGATTCTGATTCTCCTCACACCAAAACACAGCTAAGCCTCTGTACAGGAGAGAGAATTCTTGCTGCTAGTCTCCGTTACAGCTGTTATTTGGCACATCACTGGTCAATCTCCAAAAATTTTAATAATGGCTTCAAATGGTGTTTAACAGGATCAGTTGTAAGAGTGACTGTGTCTTCCACAGTTACAAATTCATACTACATGTATTAAATATTGCCCCTGTTACACATTGAGACTACAATAGACGAAGTCAATTGCTTGTCAGTACGCAATACAAGGCATGCAAAATGCCCAAACCAGGCCTGCCAAAGAAAAAAACAGATTTATAGTTTCAAGGTAAGGGATTTTAGAAAATACATGACTTTTGTACTATTGGTTGGTTAAGTAAATGAAAGTTGAAAAAGTAAATTTTGTGCTGTGTTTCATTCATTTCTTTTTTTCTTAATTAAACATCCTTTGTCTTGTTAATTTGGCTTATTTTTAACATCTCTTTGGTAATTTACCACCTTGATCAGCTTTTATTTTATGGCTAGTAACGGTGGGGCCGGGGACTCCCATGTGAACAGGTCGGCGATGCTCGATCGTTGCCTTAGCGGTTACCGTCTGACTTTATTACGTAGTACTCAATACAATTATCGCAGACGATTGTGCTAGAAATAGAGTATGTGAAAAGAAAAGTCAACAACGCAAAAGGTGTTAATTTGTGCCGAAATACTTCCTTTGCGCTTACTCTACTACAAGCAACGCAACGTAAACGATTTCTATCGAATGGTACCTTTTTATCCCTGCGTTGACAAACAGTTCAATACGGCGTACTCGGCCTTTTTAGTGGTTTTGTAATCCACGACAGCAACGGGAACATCACTAAAACACTAAACAGTAGGTTTAACGAGCAGAATAATGGCTGTTCACATCTGTTTCACCTTTCTGTGCCACTTTCCCGGGGGGTGGGGGGGGGGGTACTTTTTGATGAGATGTTCTGTTTATGTTGTTTGCCCTTCAGTTATAATCTGTAGTAATCTCAAACTACACCAAACGTTAGAGGTGAAAAACATTTTTAAACAAGAAAAAACAATTCTTCAGATAACTTTTAACCCTGGGTTAACGTTAACCGGCCTTCAAACAACCCGGCCCAGGTTTTTAGAGCCATTGGCGACCTGAACAGATCTAAACAGTTGCGATATAAGCAGGTAAAATAAAAGTCAATTTTTTGCAAGGTGTCATCCTCAGCGTCACCATCGTTATTGCTAAAACTCCCATCTATCTCCCTTATCGTTTCCCTCCCTTCCTCTCCCTTTCTCTCTCTCTTCCTTAGATCCTTCCTTCCTTGCGGCGTTTCGTTTCTTTGTTTCTTATTTTCTCATTCCTCCGTCCCTTTGTTCATTCTTTTACCTTAATACGTGCTTCTTTTCTTCGTTCCTTAACTTGCTCTTACGCTCTTTTGTTCCTTCGTTCCCTCGATCCTCGATCCTCCGTTCCTCTTTTCAAAGAGACGCAACCTTAGTCACGTGATCGTGTTTATCCGTCTGTAACCCAAGACGAAAACCGCAATCTGCCCTCTGCAACTGCCTGTTATTGATTTCAGATATTTTTCTGCTGTACTGGACTTAAAATTCTCCGCCTAGATCACGTCTTACAAGTGTCGAAATACTAGGACAAGGAGGAGTAGCACAAGGCAAGTAAGACCGCTGTCTTTCTTTTATAACCAACTGCAAGTCAGCAGAAGTCAGGGGCATTCAAAGAGTCTCCCTCAAATGCTTTTCGAGGACCTTTGAAGCTCTGTAAGATCTGTTCGGTCATTCTAGGAGTACTTGTAATCACAGCTGTAATCAGCCTTTTATTAGGGATCCGAGAACTTTAGATCTGATTACCTTTCCGAAAATCATAGCTGACCTTCACTTTTTGGTTCCCCGAACCGTGGCGAAATTTGTTTCAATCCGTAAACAACAGGCATTAAATTTCTCATACTAAGGAAAGGTCAATTCTCTCAAGAACATCCGGCCTTCTACCCTGGTCCCAGAGGTTTTTCTTAAGCTCTTTGCAGTTAAAAATAAAGAAAAACCTCTGTGACCAGGGTACCGCCTTCGGAACAAATAATTTACCGAAACCACCTGCCAACTAAACTCGACTTCTTAAAATTGCGCATTATTTACAGTGTAGCACATGCAAAATGAAAAGAGAAATATTCGTAACATCTGGTTAGAAAAAAGAAGTAAAATGAAGTAACCTGGATACTCTCTCTCTCTTTCTCTCTCTAAAAGGAAACAAAAAAGACGTCTTGTCAGTTTCTTGTACAGGAGTCGAGGGGGCGTTGGGATTTTCGGTTTTGCGGATTTGGCCAATTTTTTGTTCGGTTTTTATGTCTTGCGCGGTTTGCAGTTTTTCTCCAGTTTAATCTCTGGTTTTTAGTTTTGTCAACAATATTAATGATGGCGCTTTTTCGGATTTTTCATTTCACGGTTTACTCCCTGTAGTCGCGCTAAAACTGTTATTCCAAGGTACCACTTACATAGCGTTCTACTCTTTCTTTTAGGGGAATGAATGGCAAGCCTAGCCTGATTAGCAGCCGTTATTTAAGTCGTAACGGATGGGCTGCCCAGCAGACTATACGAAAGCGCGCCGGGGTGGGACACCAATATTAGCCTATGTGTAGCCGTACCCTCTCCTTGGGGGGGGGGGGGGGGGGGAAGGGTACGGCTACACGTAGGCTAGGAAAATATCTTGTGGACTTTGACCTTTTCACTGGACCATCGAGCTGCTTTTGTTTCGTATGAATTTTACAAGTGGAGTATTCTCCAGTAAAGCACGCGTGTCTATATAATATCCTCTATTTGCAACTACTAAAAGCAACGAAGTAGCGATATGCTAGATAGTGCAACTGTGTTTTATTAATTTATCTATTATAGTTTAATAAAAACAAATTAACGAAACCAGAAATACCATAAGGATGGTCAGTTAAAGGATGATAAACCCCATACTCAGACAGACCGCCTACATTATAAATATTATTTAAAAATATGTTTATTCTATACTGAGCACTGACTGGACCGCGAGCAGACACTTGCCGTTGGTGGCATGGCATAATAGGGAGTTTTAGCAAACCACGACGGCGACGGCGTCGAGAGTGTCACCAAACAAAAGGTTTAATGAGCAGAACAATAGCTGTGCACGTGCGTTTTGAATCTTGATACATTTCTTTGCCGTCCTCTACAAAACAACAACATGAAATGATTAACTTCCACGTATTTTGAACAGCGCGAACGGCAATGGCTAAATTTTTGTATCTTCTTTTCGAATTGAACGCTGTCGGTGCATGTTTAGCCTGAGTAAGGTTTTAGACCGATAGGCGTACTGAAGAGATTTACAAAGCTGCGACATTCGGAGGTAAAATATAAAAACATTTTTTATAAGGCTTCGTCCCCGCCGTAGCCGTCGTTATTAGGGAACTTAAGCAAACCACGACGGCAACGGCAACGGGAACGTCGCTAAACAAAAGGTTTAATGAGGAGAACAATAGCTGTGCACGTGCGTTATAAATCTTTGTACATTTCGTTGCCGTTCTCTGCCAAACAACAACGTGAAATGACCAAGTTTCGCGTATTTTGGAGAACTTAGGCCACGACGGCAAATATTTCTGATTTCGTTATGGAATTGATCACTGACATTACATATTTAGTTTGAGCACGTTTTTAGACAAATTTGCGCTCTGAACAGGTTCAGTTACCTGCGAAATTCGAGAGTAAAATTTAAATCCATTTTTTACTAGGCGTCGTCTCTGGCGTCGCCGTCGTCAGTGCTTAAGTTCCCTATTGCTAAAACTCCCTCGCAAAGTCGTCGGCGAGTGAAGCACTCTCGTGCCAGGCTCCTCACTGGCTTGCTTCGCTTGCTGACTCATCTCTCGCGACTTTGCTCATCGACTTTGCTCCTGCCGCAAAGAATGAAGCCTTCTCGCAGGCTACTCACTGACGCTTCTTTGAATAGGCCATTTCGATATATGAAAATTCTTTAGTGACTTCGAGGCCTGAGGGTATGAAACAAAAGAATTTACATCGAGATTGAGGGATAAATTTCTTTGATTTGTTTTTTTCCAAGCTAAGTCTGTGTTCAGTTCCAGTCACCGCGCATGAACAATGGTGTCAACTCGCTTAGAAGTTTTTGACAAGAGACCATGACCCGTGTTCAGTTTTTACATAAATTCCAGCTGATTTAAGGAGGCTCGAAAGGGCTTTTCGTTGCTATATTGCTTGTGAAACGATGGAAGATTACAAAGAAGGATGTTTAATGGTGAGGGCAAACTATATGTCTCCTTGCAACTCTATTGTTGGGCTATACTTTAAGGGTACTTGTGACGTCATATCAGTTACCATGGCAACGCACTAGGTCCACAAAAGCGTCCTCTAAATTGCAGTTTTTGTAAATTATCTGAGAAACTAATTCGGTGACCTACCATTTTTATCTCTTTGTTGGAAAGTTCCCTAAATTTTTTAACTTTTCAGACAGTATGGAAAAATTTTATCTAGTAGAATTAAATATATTTAAAGAAAACGCGTTTTATGGCTTACAGAAAATTCCACTAGATAATTTTCCCCGAAACTTTTATATCTGAAGTGCCATCGCGAATGGTGCGTGTATGCAAAAAATCAAGATAGGTCACCAAGCGAACTTTCGAGCTAAAAACAAATGTTTTCCGCAGATTTTATTTCCGGTTCGCGCAATTTTACGCAGCATTAACTTCCGGTGTGCTGATTTTAATACTGATTCAGCTGACGCGTGCATTTTAGTTATGACGTGTGTAGATTGCGCGCGCGCGTGCAGCTAAAAACCCTTTCGAGCCTCCTTAAGGACGTTCGCGCGAAAATTTTCTAACATTGATTTTTTTCTGAAAATTTTACCATTGAAAGATGCTGAGCTAGTGATGTCAGAAATGTAAAAAAATTGGGGGGTCACCGACTTCGTTTCGGAGAGAACATGCCTGGAAAAAAACACCTAAATCTGAGTAAATCGGGCTTCGTTAGCGAAGAAGACCAAAGTGGCTTCAAGTTCCAAAATATTGCAATTAGAGCTTTCAAGGGAAGTGTTCTCTGCCAAATATGGTTTGAATGGACCTATTAAGCGAATTTAATTAACTGGTTAGGTTCCTCAAAGAACAAATTCGCATTCAGCGACCATAGTTTCACGCGCCTTGCAGCCACAAGATGGCAGGATTCCATGTCCCGTGGACAGAAATCTTGAAATTTTTTTTAACTTTCCACATTGATTTTTTGTTCGTTTTTGGACAAAGTGGAGATAATGGCAAATAAAATCTCTTTCTGAAAAGAAAAGTAGGGGTCACCGAACGTCCAAGATCGCTAAATCCAATCAAAGCTATAGGAATGACCATCTGCCCTATCATTGTTCATGGTGACCAAATCAATTTTAATGAACCTGTACTTAAACCAGGGAGACCAGAATAGCAGCATATCACTGGCCACTAACTGTTAACGTCTTCCAGCTAAAAATCTAGCTGTTATCTTTCGAAAATTACACTGAAGTCCAACTGCAAACATGTACCTGCAGATGGCGTAGTGCGCGCGCAGACACGCAAATGTCTTACTTACTGGTTAGGTGACAGGAAAAAATGTAACGGGCACCGTAAAAGTTTTCAAAAAAGATCAATAGCTTTAAAAAACGCGTGGTTACCCCTACATTTTTTGTTGCGAAATGGAAGCGGCAAGCCTATTCAACATGTGATTAGTTTCTGGTCGTGAGCAAAAGGTATTTAGACTGTGTTTTAGCTGATCCAGAGGAAGGCTGTCAGAGACGTTAAAAGCGATTTTGCAACGATTTTGTTACTAAAATCGTAACAAAAATGATTTTAATGTTACCATTTGCCATGTAGTTTAAAGATCTTTTTAAATGTGTTCGCCTTTCAGTATGTAAAGGCGAATTCTAAGGAAATCTGTGAAGAACTTTTTTCAGAAAAATGCTGATGTCAGCATTTTTGTTGGGATTCAAGGCTAATTATCTCGAAAAAATGCGTGGCTACCCCTATTTTTCTTTGTGAATTCCAATAGCCCCTACAAATATCTACTTTTTCCGCGTGGTCCTAACTTGGCGCAAAAACCTTTGTATTTAGTGGCGATTTATCGAAGCGTAAACGTTACAGTGCTCATTTTTGAGAGGTGCGCTCGTCAGTTATTAGCAATATTATTAGTTACTAGCAGTAATCATAGATTACAAGTGCGTTCGTGTAAAGGTGTCTTTTTTGTCATCCACCCCTCCTGCCTACCACTATCAAAGTCATGGTGACTTAAAAAGCGTGACAGAAAATTGGCGTTACATCCGGCCTGACAAATTGAATAAATTATCGGCTTCGCACGGAGCCGCTCTGTTTTTATTTCGTTCTCTTTTCTAGCTCGCCGAGGTCATTTTCTCGTCTAAATCACTTAAGAAAAGTTCGACAAAGATGTTCCCATTCAATTTCTTTTTCTTTGACCAAAACGTTGCTTCGTGTTCAGGTCTTTCACTTGCTATGGGCGACAGCGGCTCCCTGTGTTTACTCAAGCACTTGACAAGCACTTACAAATTCTTAATGATTAAAACTTGTCTTGTTCGATTTTGGTGAAATTTCCACATGACGAAGCTGGATTGTTAAAGAGGAGATTTTACTTCTGCCGATTTAAGGCGAAAGTGATATACATGTATCGCTTTTAAGTCATTTTTTAAAGACATTTTTTTTCAACGCGTGGGTTCAGAGTGATTTTGTAATCCGAAACTTTTATTTACCCCGACGGAAAAATATCTAGAAATGGTCATTTCAATGACCTTTCAAACGAATATAAAATTATACAGCATTTCTGTTCCGAGAAGAATTTTCAGTGAACAAAAAGGATTTTTGACGGTAAATTTTCACAATTCAAAGACCCGCACTTTACGAAACGAAGACTCCGCACTCCAAAGGAATGCACAGCACATGGTTGGCGATGATGTAATTTCATTTCACCCCTGCTGCGGGGTGGCCAAATCGGTGCGCAACTTCGATGCAACTTACCATGACGTCACTCCCGTAAAACTCGACTCAAGACCGCATTATGACTGCGTTCTACGAACGCAATTAGGGAGTTTAAGAAAACCACGACGGCAACGGCTACGGGAACGTCGCTAAACAAAAGGTTTAATGAGCAGAACAATAGCTGTGCACGTGCGTTATAAATCTTTGTACATTTCTTTGCCGTCCTCTGCAAAACAACAACCTGAAATGACCAATTCTGCGTTGTCTGAAGAACGTTAACTACGACGGCTAATTTTTTAAGATTCCATTTCAAATTTATTGCGGTGTCCCAGATTCAGTTTCGTGATAGCTTTGACAGTGATAAACAAAGTTAATGACTTAAGAGTATCCCGAGATTCGTAGGTAAAATATAAATTCATTTTTTAATCGACGTTGTCTTCGGCGTCGCCGTAGTAGCTTCTTAAACTCCCTATTATATGGTTAGCTCCGTGAGCGGGCAAGATGAACCAAATCGCGCGCTGTGATTGGCTACCCGAGCGGGCAAGATGGAGCCGCTCGGGACTACCCGCTGCATCCCGAAAGCAAAATTTCACCAAAAGCCATATAATAAATCCTTTATTGACCAAGTTTGTTCGGTCAAGATGGCTGGATATTGGCCTCGTTCTTTTTTTTTTGCGAGTTTATGGACCTCGACTTCGTCTCGGTCAGCAAGAAAAGAACCTGGACTCTGGACTCTGGACTCTGGACTCTGGACTCTGGACTCTGGACTCTGGACTCTGGACTCTGGACTCCAGATTAATAAAATTTGAAAAAGAAAATAAAAATACCCATTAAAGTGAAAAATAAAAATAAAATAAAAAATAAAAAACAGAGTTTTTGCCTCATGTCACGTGACCCTACCCCTAATCTTTTCATCTGAAAAGATTTTCGGCCATCCATAATCGGAAATGATTTTCAGGTGATAGAAGAAATATTCGGTACATGCCCCATTGTTATGGTTCTTGACTACCAAAAAAGGCATCGGCCTAACAGTTAACAAATACCAGTTGTCCATTTAACACCTCAATTAATATATCTGGTGGAAACTGACAACATCGTGGCATTTTGCTACTTGAGTTAGTAAGTTCCCTTAAAGCGATTTCAAGGTCTCTTATTTCTACATTTCGAGTTCGATTTTGTGATGGATTCTACACGCAAAGCCCCTGACGACCGGTTGCCCTCTACAAGTCGTGCATCCTATGCAGATGTATTAAATCTTCCCCTGAAAGATGACTGGTAGCGACGTTTTCAGGCAGAAGATGAGGACGAAGCCATCGAAAAAGCCTTAGAGGCATCCCTTGAACATGCAAAGGTGAGTTTTTTCTCTTCTGTTTGAGTTATCTACTAGTTTCGCCACTAACAAGGTCAATGTCAAAACTAGTTGATTTTTACCTTGTGTTCTTTCTCACAACAAGTACATTGTCCGGCTGCAGTAAATTTGTCTTACAATTACCCTTGTCTGTTTACAGCACACAGTAGCTTGTAGTTATCTCGTTTCATGTGCTTACTAGGGTGTCCCAATGGGAGTGCATTAACAAATCTTTAATTATTTTTTACGTCTCTTGCTCTCCCCTGTAATTTCATTGCCCCCAAAAAAGAAGCAGAAAAAACCTGAAAAATTATGTACATATCAACCGTTCAGGAATTTCTCGCACGCACTGTCGGAAAAGAAGCGCTTGTTCGTTGATCAAGTAATTGACTGTTTCGCCAGTTTTCAAGGAAATTTGTTAAATATCGGGAAATGTTGCGTTGCCCGCAACTAAGTACACCGAACTTTGATCATTTAATCATCTAAGTAAAGGTAAAACGGCATGTAAGACTAATGTAAAAATTATCTCTGAAATTGTCAAATGTGCCCCCGAAATAGGAAGTTAGTGACCGCCCCGGGGGGGGGGGGGGGGGGGGGGGGGGTTAAACGATATATTCCTGGGTGAGGAGGTGCGGCCCGGCCCCTCATACCCTGACCCTGTTTAAGACCAATATCGCTGATTTTCCTACCCTGTTTAAGACAGATTTCCCATTTTGGTACCCTGTTTAAGACGTAGATTAAAAGATGCGGTTACAAATTGTGTGGCTTTCTTGTTGTGTATTCAATGGAAAATTAATGTGCCTGGTATCAATGCCAAAGTAAACGGAAGTCAATAATAATTTACAAGAGCTTGTAAAAATTTTGCCGTTTATCATCTAAGAAAAGATATCCCATTTAAGACAAAAATTGATAAAGCGATACCCTGATTAAGACAAAAAATGACAAATTCGATACCCTGTTTAAGACAAAAATCCCGAAAAACATACCCTGGCTGGCCGCACGTCCCCATTAAGCTCTTAAAAGGGAGTACCCCCCCCCCCCCCCCGGGGGTGACCGCGAACTTTGCAGAACGCCAAACTGTAACTTTCTAACCACAACACCGCACTCGTGTCTAGGTGAGGATATCCGTAGGTATTAAACGCAGAGTTTTAGGGTGTTTTCCATTTACCAAGAGATTCCGGAAATTCCGGCTGGGTTGTAAATGGAACATGATTTTTTGGTTTGTTCCACTGGAAAATTTCCGGAAAAAGTGGAACTTCTGAAAAGGTAGTCCCGTTTTCCCGTTGGAAATTTTCCGATGGAACTGCGTGTTCCATTTACGGGTTTCGCAAAGGCTTACCAGTTCCAGGCCTCTCACGACCATATCATCGGCAAGGAAATATGGCGGCAACTCCCTCAGCTAGCTCGGTGGCTTCCGTCTCCTCCGCTTTCTACGAATGCTCAGTCTGTCATGGCCTGGCTCCTGATTTAGGAACTTAGGAACTCTTCCTGTGGCTTGTACTTCTCGGCCACACTCATCCTGAAGTGGCTTTTAAATTCATCGATCGTAAGCTTATACAAGCAAAATATTTTCATAAAAACCTTTATTTCTGGGCGCCTCATATAGGTTGCAACGGCCGCCAGGAAAGGAATGTTATCATCATCTGAATTAACGAGACACTCTTCTTCCAAAGAGAAGTGTAGCATTTTGTTCAACAATAACAGTTGTGCCGCCATTTTGTATTTTGGCGGGAAATACATCGGACGGTGAAGGGAGCCTGGGATGAATGGGACGAGTGTGTCAAATGGAACACGTCTTTCGCCGATAAGCATTTCCCAACGAAGTTTCGGGAATTTTCCGGAATCTTTTGGTAAATGGAAAACGCCCTTAATCTTAAGTTAGAATTGTCAGATCGCAGAGTGTGTAACATCGAAGTGTGAAGAATAAAGTCATTTATCAAAAGAATACAGTCCAAGATTGTCGAACCAGCAACTTACA
>JAHPZR010050198.1:15000-17500 GCA_019787425.1 Platygyra sinensis | reverse complement strand
TTGTAGTCATGAAGATAGATAACATTTTCTCCTGCAATCTGTTTCAACATATCCTGATTTACCGGTTTTTTTGATTTTTGACCGATTCCAACAGCGATCACAATAACACCTTTATTCTAAAAACAAACAAAATCAGCAATATTAAAGGCAGGAAAAAAAATCCTTTTGTAATTGACGTTTTCAACACCGTGAAATGGAACCCAGATAACTTCCTAAGCTTTTCCCATTGATTTTTTTTTTGGCATCTGCAACAGTACGCCTTGGGTTAACTTTGAAGTTCACACAGAACTTTCCGGGTTGAATACAGTATCCTGAGGTATTCTTTAATTTTTATCGTGCTATTTTCGCTTCAAAAGAACTAAACTTGATTCAATTTCGGGAGCAAAGTTTCATTATTAAAACAGATTAGTGCTTGGGTCATTAATATCCAATAAAACTTTTCAAATTGCTTCACATACACCTAACTGAAAAAACGTAGTCAAGAAAAGAACTTATTCAAACCAACTCTAAAAAGCATTCTTACGCACCGTGCATTGCTCTTATGTGGTTTACGGGATCAGCATGCTGGCTGGCTGTCTTTATTACATCTGACGATGTGTTTTCAATCAGGTGTATTTTTTTCGTCATGCTATTTGACTCTCTAGTTTTACTTTTTTGAACGCGAAGCGACAGAGACAGTAAATTGCATTTAAACCGGCGGTTAAACTCAACTGAACTTGAATAATAATTAGTAGCTTAAATATTGTCAGCGTTTCACCCATTCTGCACGCATTCATGGCATTATTATTTTGAGTGTTTCACGTACTCTAAACGCATCTAGTATTGCAACAATATTTACTTTTGGTCTTGGTGAATTTTGGTGCAAATGTATTCTATCGTTAAAGGACAACGTCCCGGATGATATACCGTATTTTCATTTCCACGGTGCATGCCTGCCCCACTTGACGGTTTTTCACAATGATGAAAAAGTCATTTACTTTGAAAAGATTGAACTTTGAATAGCTGTTCATTATTCCCTGCCTTATTCCCAACTGTTTTACCACGCCATTTAACATTTCCTTGGCTACCACATTTTGTATTTTTGGTCAAGCCACATTTCGTCTTTTTTGGTAAAATTTTGTTTTTCTAGTTTTCTTGTTTGGCACCAAAAAGGAACATATCAATTTGCAGCACTGGTTCAGGGATATCTACTAAATGCAAAATAATTTTGATGGGTCTTTCTAATCAGAACGAAAGCCTAAGATAATTCAATTTTAACCAAAGTAGTGGTAACGATTTGCTTCTATTTGACCGAAAGTTAATACATTGCAAAAGAAGGAAACGATGCCAAATGAACTAACAAGAGAAAAAAAAAAAGGATTCAAAGATTCAAAATATTATGTTACCGAAATGGCAGTTTTGATTCCTTATCATCTTGTCATAACGTAACATTTTTTGATGAAGTGTCAGTATCGACTTACATCTTCGTCTCTGGCGCCCTTACTCTATTTTCTTGGTAGAATCTTTTTATATATTCAGTTTCAGTTACTTGCAAAAGCGCCCTGTGCGATCCATTGTTAATTCAGATTATCGAGCACACTCTGCTCCCCTATTTGCTAAATTGGGTATCTTAGACATTTTCCAAGTTAAGTCATTTCAAATAGCCAAATTTATGTTTTGTTATCAACCGATCAATTATTACCTTCAATGTTCCTGAATTTGTTTTTAACAAGCAGCCAAGTCCATAATCGTGGCACCAGAGCAGCCAACCACTATCTATCTCATTCTTGTCGAACTGACAAATCTTAAGCAATTTACAATCTTTTACCAAGGTACCAAAATCTGGAACTCTCTTCCAATAACAATTACTTCTTCATCTAAAATGTTGCAGTTTTTATCGATAAAATCATGAATTGAACAAGCCGCACTTACGCACTTTCTATTTATTAATGACAGCAGAGGTGACCTCTGTTATAAGCCTAGTGGTTTCTTGAGGTCTCCTCGCCATTATTGTAAATTTTATTACTCCTTCTCTTTTTTATTTTAATATGTAAGGCAAATAAATAAATAAATGATGATGATGAAATCCACTAGTGTCCTATCACGAATACCATTCTCTTATTGGCTACGCTCTTCTTTATCTATTCTGTTTTAGACAGTTGGCCTAACTAGGGTGGTAGTCCGTGCGATTGCTAGCGAAATGGCGGCCGCTTCCGGCTTTGACGGTATCCGATTTTCGATTTTGTTTACGTTTTGAACAACTAGTAGATTTATATTTAAACAATTAGATTATTTACTCTCGATTTCTTTGCGTCATAAAAGAGATTATAGTCGACGAGGGCTGCGTCCTCGTGAACGATCACGCGATATAAACAACTCGAGCTCATTATCTAATTGTTAAATACATTAGGTTGCATTTGGCAATATCATGTGGAAATTAGGAGAGGAACAATCAAAAATACACCGGGAAACTTAGCTGCATTTCAAAACGCTAACTTATTTCCTTTTAAGAATTCGATTC
>JAHPZR010050197.1:0-22171 GCA_019787425.1 Platygyra sinensis | reverse complement strand
TGACCAGTGAAGATATCATTTGTTAGTGATATATTCAATGTTTCATTATGTACTAAAACAGCTGTTCACTCACTATCGGTGGCTAGCGGGAATATTATATTTACCCTCGCTGACTTCGCGGCTGGGTAAAGATCCCACCGCTACTCACCTCCACTTCGGTGAATTTTGAAGCCTTGCAGCTGGAGCCAAGGGTTGGCTCATAGCTGTGGAGTTATCCCGGTTTCTGTTAGAGAAGCAGGCCGGAAAGCCTAGATCTAATTCCCGGACGACGCTAGTCCATCGCAGGTCCTCCCCGAAGTTTTGTTAGGTTTCTCAACACATTCGGCGGTACTCATTATACACCTAGGGTGGAGAGAGGCACTGTGACTAGTAACGACAAAGTGCTTGCCCAAGAACACACAACACAATGTCCCACACCCCAGGCCACGGGGCTCGAACACGGACCGCTCGCTTCGGATTCGAGCCGCACTGAAAGCATGCGGCCAACCGTTCCTCCCACTTCGGGTAGAAAGAGTTTGTGTCAAATATTCCAGAATTGTCAATCTACGCGGCGTTGCCAAAAAGGATTTGAAGGAATAATAAACACAATTGCTGTTTTTGCCAGTGTCACGCCATTCACAACTCGTCATCGAAATAAAATCAAAAGCGTTGTTCAAGTGGATAAAGTCCGGGAATCTGGAAAAACAAAAGGAAGAAGGAAACCAATGCAGAAACCCGTCGCCAAGCGAGTCAGGCCACAACAGACATACTTTTTTCTTAGGCACGATATGTCTGGAGAAATGGTTTACCCCAAATTAAAATTGTCGAGATTTGTATAGCTGGAGAGGCCCCATGCTGGAGCCCATCCGGCCGGAGGGGCTCGAAACAGGCTACCTGACACCAACGCAAACCCACCTATCACTGAGTTTTGCTACAAAGGCGTGAATTTTATGCCTCTTGAGGACCTGAGAAGAAATTAAACATAATACTTTTTCGCAAACATTAGACTGTTGCAAGATAGCCAAACACCCGAAAACATAAGTCACTTTTTTTAAACCAACCATGACCGCACTTCTCGGCCGTTCAGTGTAGACTGCCGCGTCACGAGGGCCTAAAGCTAGAGAGATTTCAAGTGGAAGTTTTATCATCATAACCCCGCAAGTACCCACTTCTGAGACTGGAAAAACTTGTAAGACTACTAAGTGTTCAGCTGGTGTTGATACAGTCAATGGCAGTAAAATCTCAGGAGGATCCAATATATTTTCACGTTAGATTTTTTAGTGTTATCATGTGAAAACCTATATAACAGGCCTCCATTTGGCGCTGAAAGTCATGCTGGAATATTTGTCCGACGGACATTATCTGTTCGCGAGACGCGAACAGGTGTTTTCCGAGAGGCGTGGGAAAACGAGAGCGAGGAAAACTGTGAGCTCTTCGAGACAACAGATAGTGACCAGGAGACGAATAGCTGGCGCATATTTTCCGCCCCAAATAGAGGCTATTGTGTTTAGTATACTTCAAAATATTTTTCTCAACACACACGGTTGTTGGAAAATTGGGAATATGCCTCGGATATTCTCCGTTTTAGCTGGGTAATAAGTTTCGGATCACGTTGAAAAGGCGGGTTTTTCAAACCAACCTCGCCCAGGAGCGAAAATATTTGGCTGGATAATAATAATGCCTGATATTTGTCCTTCAGACATTATCTGTTCCTCGCAGCTCACAGTTTTCCTCGAGCTATGCTCTCGAGAACACTAAAAACAGTTGGCTTCATAGCGGAACAGATAATGTCCTCGGACAAATATCCTAGCATATTCTCTCGCCAAATGGAGGCTATCGTTTATACAACAGGGTAAGGAACTAGCTTTGATTTGTTACGTGTTTATGAATTTTCACGAAAGGTTGCTCTTGGTGAGCTGGAATTTTCTCTTTCGTTTAGCCCAGTGTTAGGCGTATTTGCTCCAACTTGAGATCTGCGCGACGATTAATCCTTGACTTTTTTTTACATAAACACCAGTGAAGTACCAGGTGAGCTTTCGCGCGTAAACATGATATCTTCACACATGAACAATAACATGTTACTTCACCCTTGATAATAAACGATCTACGCGCACTCATGTATTATCTTCTATTTATTTTGTCAGGCTTAAATACAGCTGATGTACTCGCGCTGTAAAATTTTGTCTTACTCTTAAACCTGCTACAAGGTAGGCTCGATTACCAGCCGCTGTTTGGGAAAGGAGCCGCGCTCCTCCCCCGAACTCTCAGGGAGGTTAGACCAGACACGAGAGAGCGGCGGAATCGAAGCCTAGTACAAGGCTGTGTCTGTAGCAAGCGCTCAAACTGTATACGGGTAACATGTTATACTGCCTGACAGCTTGATTTATCGCATTGGCACCAAAACGATTCTCGTCATTTGTTGGCGAAACATCGAGTTATTTGGTAAATGGAGTAATGGACCTTATAGTAAAAATGAGATACTTCTATATGGATAACTGATAGCCGGAATTTGAACAGTTTCGTGTTCTCGCTATTTTTTCCCGCTAATTGTGATTTTGTTTTTTTATCCTTGGAGACATTCACTTTGTAATTAATTTTGTAAAAATGAAACACATACTTTTATGTCCAGTATCAGGTAAGTTGGTCGTTGCGAAGATTTTTTACGAATCATTTGTAGAAGGCACATAAGCCGATTCAGAGACACAGTGGCGTAAACAAACTCCTTTGTAAAGCCAATTTACCACAAGGGAAAAAAATAAACAAGTCAACGTCGGGATTGAAAATGCTGCCCTTGGCTTTCGGCTTTCAGTTGGGCAGCATTTTCAAGACTTTGGTCACACTATTTCACTTTTCGGACTTCCCATACAAGTTAAATGAAACTTTGATAAAACAAGAATAATGATGAAAGGAATGAAAATAGTTAAACACGTAAATAGCACGACTCAACAACAACAACAAAAACAAAAACAAACACTCGATCTTTTCCATTGAGCTCGAGCAGAAACAATAGATCTGTCTGTCACGGTATGTCACGTATCTCTTGCTTGATTTCGAATATGTGCCAGTTTAAGCGCCTTCTCACAGACCACAGCCTAATTTCCCAAAACAAAAAATCCATAGACCAATTAAAAGCTCATCTTGCTAAAGAGGTTATTGACTCTGTGAGAAGTTTCGCCTAATTTGTGACAAAGGTCGTTAGGGGTAAATAATTTTTTCGAAGTTAGTGGCAGTGATTTCCGTAAAGAAACATGGGCATGATCTTTGATGATCATCGGCATAACGTTCGTGGATTGTTTTTCAAAATGCAATAGAAATTGCAACTATAAACCCTGGAAAAGCTTAAGATGAAAGCCGACGTAGACATGTGGTAGCTCTTTTGGCTTTATACTTGCAGGCACGCGTTATTCCTCCAACAATTACTAATTTTTAAGCCTAAATTTTTGTGTACCACTATCGTGGCCCTGGAAATGCTAGTATGGACCATTTATCTGCCAACACACAAAATCCTATTTGAGAAATGAACCACGAAATCGATGAATAGGTTTTCAATATGGACTTACTAAATAGCCGGAGTTGAGCGAATTTGGATTTTCCACATTTTTGCCGCTTATTTCTGATTTTGTTTGATTCTTGCCGGACCTACTCACTCTTAAATAACCGAGAGTGAGGTCATTTATTACGGGAACAGTCTCAAACTGAGGCGAGTGCCGTATTGCACGAGCGCACAAGCGGAGGTACAATACTCGGTAGGCCGAGGTTTGAGATTTTTGCCGTCTGACGACGACCGAAACGGTTCGAGGTTATTGAGTTAGTTTAATATATACCGGCTAACAAAACGGGTTTTAAAGAAAAAGAAACAAATCTAAATTGGAGGGGGAAGTCGTTAAACTTTCACTCCGGTAATGCGCGCGGGAATGCCGACGCGCGTATCTTTATTTTATTCATACTTTCCAAACCAGCAGGAATACAAAACGGAGATAAACGCGCTACTCCGGTCCTAAGAAAGTATATTTCTTTTTGGAAAAACAATGATCAGTTACTGTGCCGCAAAAAAAGTATTTTGGTAGAGTCACAGTTTGTGTTGATTATATGAACGAGAGAAATCTGTCATTTCGAACATTCGCAGGAAATCAACTGCGAATAACGTCAAATCTCCTTCAGAGATACGTGCTTCCCAAAAAACCCTGCCTCAAAAGCCGTGCGGGCCGGGGGGGGGGTGGCGCTAAAACAGAAAAATACAACTTTAAAACGGAAGCAGCAGGGGACGTATTACAAAAAATCTGGACCGGGGTCCATGCCGGACCACCCCGTGGACCCGGTCCATGGGGACGCCGGGTCCTGGACCGCAGCCTCCCAAGACCCATGGACCACCACCTAAATTGGTCAACAGGAGGAAATCGCCCCGGAGGTCAGGGTATGAACAAAACACGACTTGTATTTATTGCTTACGTCCTTGAGGGGTTTGTTTCGTAATAGCGGGTTGCTTTTGGATCGCACCCATAAATGGGAAGACCACAAACTCGTTTTTGAAGATACAGAAGATCGTAGTGCATTTTTCTACCCCCGATATTTTCATTCCAGCTTGTAATTTAATCGAGGGCAAGAACATATTCAGTTTTCGTATTGAACGAAGCGTGACCTTGGAAGGGGTAGGTTGACGGTAGCATAACTCGCTCCAGCCCCTTCACGCCTCCTCATCCAAGATGGCAGTTGATGTGCAGTAAGTTCTGGCCGTTGCCTTGAAACGATCCAAAGATCAGGTGAGTATTTATTGCTCGTACCCACAAAGTACGCCTGTATTGCAAGCTACTCCTACCCCACCACGTCGCAAGACTTTATTGTATACCGCTATGTTAAAACACGTGTGTGTGTCCCTCGTTTTATTCCGAATACCGAAACCTCAAGGACTTAAGCAATAAAATATACGAGTCTTTGTTTTATAGCATATCCTACCATGCCCTCAGGTAAATTTACATGTTACAACCGTGTAGTGTAAGCTTTCCTTGTGATTGTGCTGTGTCATGGGTGAGTTCTTACAAAAATCAATGTTTCTCTTGATATATACGGCGAATTTGAAAGTCTTTATTATCTTCAAACTATAAACAAATCGATTGAAATAAATTATATCACATATCTATATGAGAAGGTGTAGATACAGTAATTACATCATGTGTAATATCCTCTTTTCTTTAAGTCGTACTGTATTACTATATGAGTTGTGCATAACCAAAAATTGATATGAAGCATGAATTGACCGGAAGTTGGAAGTCCTTCCAGTGCACAACGCACTCGGAACATTCAAAAATCTAATTATGTTTTTACATTATTTAACCAGTTAAAATATGCATATTACTAAGCGCCCTGATTATGTAACTAAAATACAATATTTATGTACGAAGCCACATCAGCGAAAGCTGGTTTTCGTGCAGGACCTCTACCTCGTAATAATTGGCTTTGCCGTTGCGGGAAAATGCTTTTTATTGTAAGTTCCCTATGACGATTTACTTCAAATAATCGTTCTGTAATCAAATAGTCTTATTCATTATTTTAACAGTCTAATGCCGTATGGAGATTTACTAGTGTTCAAGCAATGTTTCTGAATCATATTTTAACGTTAAGGTGACAGGGTCACTCGTATAGCGACGAGCATCTACACAATCTAGAATCTCGGTGCTTCGTCATTGCAGTTTTCCTCTGTCGGTGATTCCTCCACAAATGTCCCAAGTTGTATGCTTGGAGCATTATCCACGGAACCTGTCCCAGATTTTGTTCGAATCACAACACCAAAGATCAAAACCACTATCACAAGCTGGCAGCACTTTAGCAGAAACATGATTCCATACCTGCTCCAATTGGATGCCTTCGCAGACATTTCTAAACGTTTGAAGATACCATACTGGGCAGCAGCCAAACAGACAGTCAAACTTAGCATCGCTGCAGTAATAAACGGTGCAAGGAGAACTAGGATTGTAATGTTCTTCAGTCTTCGTTCTCCTGAAGATTTTCCAATCTCTCGCGAGGACTGCAGGTTTCTCCACATTCTGCGCCCTGCCACGACGTAGCCAATGCAGATCAGTGTTCCCCAGGTAGAGAGGGTCAGATATGACAGGAAGTACCAAAACGTCCTATCTTTGTACAAAGCCAGCAGGTTAAATGTGAGTATAACCGACGTTAGAACAACTGTAATGGCGAGCAACACCCAAATGTTCTGAAGTCGCGGAGGAGCTAGTGAAGTCTTAGTCGTTTCTAGTAGTATGAGAAGGAGAATGCTAAACGCAGAGAGAATCAACGCCATTGAACAGCAGTCTATGAGCAATGCTGTTGTGAATGTTTTCTTGGGTGCTTCGTTTAACAGTAAAGGACTCCAAAGCAGTGCGACTACTTTAAGCGACGCTGCAACAAAAAGCTGAACCGTTGTGAAACGACCGTGAACATTCCGACTGCTAGAAGGATGCTTGTATTGGCGAACAATGATGGCAAAACAACTCAGCGCGAAGATACCAAACAATGTTGCGAATATGTAAGCATAGAAATCCCAAGCCCAATGATGGGGAAATCTCCTTGCTTTTGGAACTGACGAAGATGAAAAGGCTGTTGTAAGCGAATTTAACGTAGAACTCTCGTTCTGTTGCATGTTCCTGTGCTTGCTGTCTGTTAGCACTTTCTGTACTGACCAGCAATGTTTACAAACCAAGCTGTTTACTGTTATGTTAAATTGTTTTTGCATAAAGATGTCTCAATTCCATTGTTTCACTTAGGCCGTAGTCGAATTTTGTTTATCTTTCTTTCCTTTATTTGCCGGTATAAGAGGCACATAACTTTTCCTCTTCACATCAACAATAGTCTCTTATAAATAAATGATAAAAGGGGTCTAAAAGCACTTGGTATTTGTACATCATAAACGAGATTATTTCGCTCAAACATGCAACCGTGTCGATAACGAAAGCTTTTTTTTATTACAGGTTTAGGTCAGGTTTTGCTGTTTGGTTCTCTGTTATTGAATGAGACTTTTAAGACACCTTGAACTGTAAATCGTTGTCAGTTTTTTCTTATTCAAGAATAACATTTGATGAATTTTTCGTGGAAAGAATCAGTTCCCTAGTTACCAGCCTCGTCCCCAAGGCAAGCACGCGAAACGCTGTATTTTTTTTTCATCATTTATCACGATTTCGATGATGACCGAGCTTTTCTAACGTTTCCAACTAGTGTTCGATGCGAGTGTGTTTTTTTTGGTATAAGTTCCATTTTTTTATTGCCTTTTTAATTTATGCTCCCAAAATTAAAAGGCGGAGGGCATTGTTAGTACAAATGGAACAGATGTTATTTATTGTCAGTATAAATTTTTTAATGAAAAAACGAATTCAAAGTTCGTTTGTGTTGAATTACAGAGGGAGGCTGTCTTACCTAGGCTCTTTACACCGCGTTTGGCACCAGGACAGATTAAAAGTGCTAAATTTACAAACTTGTCTCATCTCTGACTGACAGAAACCAAGTTAACAATTTTGTTATTTTGTGAACTGCTATCGGTTCAAACCTTGTTTTGGGGGGTTCACCCAAGGTTTTTGACCAGTCTTAATTTCAGATTGTACTAAGGCTATGGATTGTACTAAGGTTGTGGATATTGACACATGCAGAGACCTGGGAAAACCTTGCAGCTGATCGGTCACAATGGAGAGGAGCCGTGACCAAGCACCTCAAAACAGGAGAAGACAAGCTGACACAAGCCGCCACAGAGAGGCGGGTCCGCAGAAAGCTTTGCGTCAGCTCTGTCCAACAGTCAGCATACACATGCAATACTTGCAACAAGGACTGCCATTCACGCATCGGTCTCCACAGTCATAGTCGCCGATGCTCCAGTCTAGCACACAATTAGGATGCTTAACCCATGGTCGACCCTGACCGACGGAGACCTATTATTATTATTATTATTATTATTATTATTATTATTATTATTATTATTATTATTATTATTATTATTATTATTATTATTATTATTATTACTAAGACATATGGCAAGCTATGCGCTTTAAGGTCTTAGTGTTTTTTATAGGGGCTGTTCGATTGTCGAATGTGATGATGGTAATTCTAGTTAACCGTCTGCTTTGAACATAACTGAGTTCTAGTCAAGTTCAGTCTAAGGGGGCTGGGGTGGACGCACTCACTCCCAGCAGTCAAACAGACAGCAAGTCAACGCCATAAAGGTAAGTCAACTGCTTCTGCAGCAATAAAGTGGCGCTCTCATGTGGTCCGTAACGAAAAAATACAGAGGTGGAAGGAATTGGAACTTGAGGGCGAGCTCATTCTTTTAAAATACGCCACCCCTTTTTAAAGCGAGAAGGGGCCATCTTCGCTCAGCCAAGCCGCTGCCTATCCCCACTGCACCCCACTCCCCACCTGAGCTCTGGCTCCGCACTGATTGAAAAACAAAGCTACAAACTGTCTGATTTACTTCAGAGCCATAATACGATATCACGGTCTGAAGATGGCGGAGATAAATAAAATCATCAAAGAGTATTGGATCAATGTGTACAAATGGAGTGGTAAGGTCTTATGTTTTTATATTTATTGAAATCAGTACCCCTTGAATTACTGATAACACTGAGATAACACGGTGGAATCGTTGGCGACATTGGGTCTCTCAACTGAAAATATATCAAGGGTTGGGCGAATTTGCCTTTCGTCCCATTACAAAGAAGTGAAAGGGTAAAGACATCACATATCAGCTAGCACAAGCCTTCAATTGTATTGGCCCAGATTTTGCATTTTACCACCTAGACAGAAGGGGCGTTATGAAATAATCTAAATAATCATTATAAAACAAGGGAGCTTACAAGATAATTTGGCTTCATCAACTGGGTTGATGTGAACTAGCCACCTTAGAGAGATTAGAGTGAGGTAGCTACTGCACAGAGCCTTGAGGGTGACTATTTGTTACTGTGGAGTCAGTCATCTTTTATTATTTGTTTTTGTAGATATCGACACTATTGAGTGGAACCATTACAGCGCTGATTATATTACCGTGAACAGCTAAAATATGTCTGGAATGTTTGTGTTGTAACCAATCACATGCGAGATCTTCACACCACAGACCACAAGCAACGAACCGTTTCCTTAATCGGCCACGGAACAAATTATTTTTGTTTTGTTTAAGATGCAAACTGTCTTATTAGGAATTTAAAACACCGCTGTTACCCAAGATCAGTGCTGAGGACCGCATCCAGGTCATCGTTCGAATTTAGAAAGAAAAAATTTAGATGCCAACGCGACGCGACGGCGACCAGCTTTCCATGTAACGAAATCACATGAAGATAATAAAAAATCAACAATCGTGATTAGCATATTCCTTGCCAATTTTTTTGTAGAACAAGGGTTGATTTGTGTGGGCTAACAATTGAACCCTCGAACTACTGTGCCGGCAGAAGTTCCTTGATCGCAAGATCGCAAACTGGAAAGACCGCCGAACAAATTTGCGATCAGGCGTAACTAATTATTCCGATTTCGATCGTTACAAAAAGTTTGAAAATTCGCACGCCAAACCGTCGCGTGCGTCCGCCGGCACATCGGCTTTGTAATTTATTTCAAAATCGCTCAAACCTGTAGTTTTTCGCTATTATAGCACATACTGCAAACAAATGGGAAGGAAAAGTAATTGTTTACTTGCTTGTAAAAAGACTGAATGTTAAAACAAAACGAAAATAATTTGTTCCGTGCCCGTTAGGAAACCATTCGTTGCCTTGTGGTTTCTGTGGTGTGAAGATCTCACATGTGATTGGTTACAACACAATAAACATTCCAGACATATTTAAAGTGTTCACGGTAATATAATCAGCGCTGTAAAACACGACAAACGTATCATGACTAAAGGGTTAAGTTTTTTAAGCTCTTCCTTTATTTCTTGCCCATCTCCATAACTAGCTAGTGTCTGAGATCCCAGTTTCACATCTCTTTCAATTCCTTTTAATAGAAGTGAAAGGAATGGACTAGGTTATGATAATGTAAGGAAACGAGATTGCAATTGTTGCTATCTTGATGTGCATGGTATCTACCTTGGTCATTGATCTTTTCAGGTGGTCATGGTCCAGAGTGACACGGCTCTGGATAGGAGAGGACGCTGTACCGCAGGACAAAAGGTGTGTACACCCCCTTCAATTTAGAAATCACCGTTACAGAAACCACAGAAAGTCTAATCTTGTTTCCTGAAAACCATCCTCCAAAAGATTTCAGGCTTAGTTCATTCTTGTAGACGAAATTCCGAGCGAAAAGATCCCTTTACCCACGATTATGGACTTTTTTCTCTTCTGTTCATAATCCAAGGCCGGAAAAGAACCGTTTGCATGACTACATAAGAAGAGATAGCAATTGTTTATTACCTTTTCGGACTGCAGGTTTTAGCGTCTTTGTTTGTCAGATTGACTTTGGCGGAAACGTTCTGTTTGAATTATGGAATACTAACTCTTGATGAACCCACAAATTTAGATGAAGACAACATTGAGATTCCGGTCAACGAGTTAGCTTCGCAAGTTTTAGACGTGTTTTAAGTCTCTGCTTGATTGGTTATAGTGTGATCGGGGTTGCTTAGCCTTGATGTGTTGCTCCTTAACTACCATTAATAATAATATAGCCGGCATAACCTTTGTGTTGCGATAATCTCTATTTCAATGTCACGCAGTGCAGTTATCCATCTTGTCTCCGTTGCCCTGATTTTTTTATCCGAGTTAAGGAAACAGAGAACTCCAAAGGAACTTTCAACTTGTAGTCATCACTCATGATGAAGAGTTTGTGTTTTCGCTTGAAAGCGCATGCATACTTTTTGATGCCCTTTTTAATCTCATCGCTCACATAAACGATGGAGAGCTATAATCATTCGTTTGATTACGCTTCCAAAAGTATCTATAGGAAGCTTCGGGCCTACCCTGGTCTCAGAGATTTTCTTTAATTTTTCTCTTCTCTTTATTTTTCTCCGCATGATGGAGCTGCGATGAACACCACGCTAGAGAATTTGCGTACGAAAAATGAGCAAACGTCACAGGTTGTTGTGTTTGATAAAACTAACTAAACTAGTGCAGTGGAACCTCCATTTAACGAACCTCTCTGTAACAAAGTCCTTGATATAACGAACAATACTCTATGTCCCGGCCAAAATTACAGTAAAATGTATGGAATAGAACCTCGATATAACGAACATAATCCGGAAGCCCAAACGTAAAATATACCTCGATATAACGAATTACAATGTCAACACGCGACAGAAGATAAACGCTTAACAGATCAATAGTCAACAAATCCTTTAATCTATATGGTAAAGAGACAGCAACCTTTCAGTCAACGGCTTATTATATGTCATAGACATTGGCACTATGGTATTTCCACAGAAGTCACCTGTGTTACAAATCAATCATTAACTATGACCTCGATATAACGAACATTTTGGTCGTTCCCCCTCAAATTCGTTATATCGAGGTTTTCGATATAACGAACCCTCCATTTAACGAACAAATTTGGCCGGTCCCCAGCGACTTCGTTAAATCGAGGTTCCACTGTGTTAGGAAAATTTGACGGCTTCTTATAACCCTATTATCGTCCCTTCCCCCTTCCTAAACTAGACTTGCCACAGTCCTCTTTTGCCAATTCGGTTTAAAGGAAGACGAACAAGAAAATCCCGTCTCCAGTGGTGATCTTAATACCTTTGTATGCTCCATGACAAATGAATAATAACGATTAATAAGAGTCGAAGTCACCTATTATTTTACCTATACATTTTTTGTGATTAATGAAGGCCCTCTTACTAATTGGACCTCGCAAAGATATCATGCCCCGCCACAGTCTTATAAGCAACCACGCCCACAATTTGAAATGTGTAGTGACTGCAGGTACTTGACAGACTTGCCGTGTCCTCATGGCAGTCTCTGACTCGTGGCCAGGCCTCGTAAAGTAAAAGATGGCACTGGATTTAAATATGCCCGTACTTTGCAGCGAGTAGACTTGGAGTCGGACCACAGTGACATTATTATTATTATTATAATGCAGTAAAACTATCTGTATGCACAGTGTTATAAAGCGACACAGGGCGCTAAGCGTAACCTGTGCGCACAAGCGAAACTTAATAGAAATAAGTAAGTAAGTAAGTAAAAAAAAAAAAAAAAAGACATATCTACAGATCTAAAAAACTATAATCTAAGCATAAAAATAATAATAATAAGAATAAAATAAAATATATATATATATCTACGAATCTAAAAACTATAATCTAAGCATACAAATGTCTCTAATGTCTCTCGTTCTTCGTGGCTGACAGTCAGACTTTGATCTTAGGTCTTCATATCATAACCTTGAAAGTTCTCGCTATATTTAGGGATGACGACAAAACTGCCTTTTGCATGGCCTCTAGAACTTGATTCGCCTTACGTCCTACCAGTGATTGAATTGAGGTTTCGGTTTCTCTCGACCAGCCTCCCAACACGTCCATGATGATGTTATGCTGAATCACCTCGTATCCTCTATACTGCTGCTTCAATTCCAACCTTAACGGGCCATACTTCATCGTCTTCTCCTCGCTCTTTTTCTCTCGGTTACCGATCCAAGGGCAGCTCATCTCTAAGGTCAGCACTTTCTTGTTTGCATGATCCACAATCCTCGCGTCTACACGGTTGGCTCGAACCTCCTGGTGGTCTGCTTACACGGGTACATCCCACCATGCTTCCGCTTGTTCTGACCTGTACTCCGGCTTGGGCATTACTGCGAGTACCACGGTAGTACTTCCTCGAGAAGACCCTGGTCATGTAAGATCTCATAAAACAGGACCTTTAGAGCCATGTTGTGTCTGAACAAATACTTGGTCTGAGCTAGCGCACTACACCCGGACAGGATATGAGAGACACTATTATTATTATTATTATTATTATTATTATTATTATTATTATTATTATTATTATTATTATTATTATTATTATTATTATTTAATTTAAACTGACCATAATACAATTTACATTACCTACATTACAAATCAATATGATAACCTATACAACTTACAATCCAATTTATACACTACTTACAAAAATTATATGATACTTACATCCATATTGTAACAATGAGCAACAAAATAAAGACAATTTAAGGTTATTCCTCACAATTGCACTGCGCATCCTTTCTGCGCATAATTTATGGCGTCATTTAGCGCGCTCTCGTGCACGTGCACACTGAAAAAATGGCGGATTTGCCTTGATATTGAGCTCTTTCAGTTGAAAAATGGCTATAGCTCACCAACGAGTATGGGCACCCCATTTTTTTTTCCAGTCATTGTAATCAACTTATCATAAACTTTGCTTGAGGAAAGACTGATCTGATTTCTATTGCTGAAAATTGAATAAATAGCGAAAGCAGCAAGTAAACTGTGGTCTTTTCTATTTTGCCCTATGGTAACCATGTCAAGAAATTTGGTTGAAATTTTAATCAAATATTCAGCTTTCTGTCTAAATCAAACTTAAAAAGTCTCGGTCACAAAAATTTACAATTATTACTGGGAATGCGTTCTTATAATAAGCGTTAAATAATGCCAAAATGGGTCATTTTCAATGCCCCAGTGCTCCTTAATGAGTATGGGCACCCCCCTTTTTTATTTCAAAATTGAAGTTCTCATATGATAAATATTCAGTGGGCAAAGTTTGAACGAAAATCTATTGTCAGTTTTATTTCAGGGGAATTACCTTAATTACATATTAAACTTACGATACCAATTTATACACTACATTCATCTTTATCACACTCTTGCACTTCTTGCACTTTCTCTAAACAAGTGTCCTCGTTTACTTCATCACTTGCGCATCTATCCAGTCCATTGTTGAATGGACAGAATAGATTCGGAAAGGATATATACTTTGGAGTAACTCTAGCTCCCTTTTGGCTGAGAAGTCTTCGCAATAAAGTTCTCTTTGATAGCTTCATGCAACGCTGTTTACCCTGTGAAGTGAATATCTTATACGCATTTACTTGAATAAGTAATGATTTTAATCAAATAGTGTTATTCATTGTTCTAACTCCCGATGGAGGTGCGCCACAGGTTCTCATTTTGTATCGAAGCAATAAATTTGCATTTTGCAATTGTAGACTTTGTATGCTATGGTGACACAGGCTCACTCCTATAGCTAAGAGTATCTACACAATAATTTTTGTTTTTATATTTCCTTATCTTGTATAGGTTATCATATTGATTTGTAATGTAGGTAATGTAAATTGTATTATGGTCAGTTTAAATTAAATAATAATAATAATAATAATAATAATAATAATAATAATAATAATAATAATAATAATAATAATAATAATAATAATAGTGTCTCTCATATCCTGTCCGGGTGTAGTGCGCTAGCTCAGACCAAGTATTTGTTCAGACACAACATGGCTCTAAAGGTCCTGTTTTATGAGATCTTACATGACCAGGGTCTTCTCGAGGAAGTACTACCGTGGTACTCGCAGTAATGCCCAAGCCGGAGTACAGGTCAGAACAAGCGGAAGCATGGTGGGATGTACCCGTGTAAGCAGACCACCAGGAGGTTCGAGCCAACCGTGTAGACGCGAGGATTGTGGATCATGCAAACAAGAAAGTGCTGACCTTAGAGATGAGCTGCCCTTGGATCGGTAACCGAGAGAAAAAGAGCGAGGAGAAGACGATGAAGTATGGCCCGTTAAGGTTGGAATTGAAGCAGCAGTATAGAGGATACGAGGTGATTCAGCATAACATCATCATGGACGTGTTGGGAGGCTGGTCGAGAGAAACCGAAACCTCAATTCAATCACTGGTAGGACGTAAGGCGAATCAAGTTCTAGAGGCCATGCAAAAGGCAGTTTTGTCGTCATCCCTAAATATAGCGAGAACTTTCAAGGTTATGATATGAAGACCTAAGATCAAAGTCTGACTGTCAGCCACGAAGAACGAGAGACATTAGAGACATTTGTATGCTTAGATTATAGTTTTTAGATTCGTAGATATATATATATATTTTATTTTATTCTTATTATTATTATTTTTATGCTTAGATTATAGTTTTTTAGATCTGTAGATATGTCTTTTTTTTTTTTTTTTTACTTACTTACTTACTTATTTCTATTAAGTTTCGCTTGTGCGCACAGGTTACGCTTAGCGCCCTGTGTCGCTTTATAACACTGTGCATACAGATAGTTTTACTGCATTATAATAATAATAATAATGTCACTGTGGTCCGACTCCAAGTCTACTCGCTGCAAAGTACGGGCATATTTAAATCCAGTGCCATCTTTTACTTTACGAGGCCTGGCCACGAGTCAGAGACTGCCATGAGGACACGGCAAGTCTGTCAAGTACCTGCAGTCACTACACATTTCAAATTGTGGGCGTGGTTGCTTATAAGACTGTGGCGGGGCATGATATCTTTGCGAGGTCCAATTAGTAAGAGGGCCTTCATTAATCACAAAAAATGTATAGGTAAAATAATAGGTGACTTCGACTCTTATTAATCGTTATTATTCATTTGTCATGGAGCATACAAAGGTATTAAGATCACCACTGGAGACGGGATTTTCTTGTTCGTCTTCCTTTAAACCGAATTGGCAAAAGAGGACTGTGGCAAGTCTAGTTTAGGAAGGGGGAAGGGACGATAATAGGGTTATAAGAAGCCGTCAAATTTTCCTAACACAGTGGAACCTCGATTTAACGAAGTCGCTGGGGACCGGCCAAATTTGTTCGTTAAATGGAGGGTTCGTTATATCGAAAACCTCGATATAACGAATTTGAGGGGGAACGACCAAAATGTTCGTTATATCGAGGTCATAGTTAATGATTGATTTGTAACACAGGTGACTTCTGTGGAAATACCATAGTGCCAATGTCTATGACATATAATAAGCCGTTGACTGAAAGGTTGCTGTCTCTTTACCATATAGATTAAAGGATTTGTTGACTATTGATCTGTTAAGCGTTTATCTTCTGTCGCGTGTTGACATTGTAATTCGTTATATCGAGGTATATTTTACGTTTGGGCTTCCGGATTATGTTCGTTATATCGAGGTTCTATTCCATACATTTTACTGTAATTTTGGCCGGGACATAGAGTATTGTTCGTTATATCAAGGACTTTGTTACAGAGAGGTTCGTTAAATGGAGGTTCCACTGCACTAGTTTAGTTAGTTTTATCAAACACAACAACCTGTGACGTTTGCTCATTTTTCGTACGCAAATTCTCTAGCGTGGTGTTCATCGCAGCTCCATCATGCGGAGAAAAATAAAGAGAAGAGAAAAATTAAAGAAAATCTCTGAGACCAGGGTAGGCCCGAAGCTTCCTATAGATACTTTTGGAAGCGTAATCAAACGAATGATTATAGCTCTCCATCGTTTATGTGAGCGATGAGATTAAAAAGGGCATCAAAAAGTATGCATGCGCTTTCAAGCGAAAACACAAACTCTTCATCATGAGTGATGACTACAAGTTGAAAGTTCCTTTGGAGTTCTCTGTTTCCTTAACTCGGATAAAAAAATCAGGGCAACGGAGACAAGATGGATAACTGCACTGCGTGACATTGAAATAGAGATTATCGCAACACAAAGGTTATGCCGGCTATATTATTATTAATGGTAGTTAAGGAGCAACACATCAAGGCTAAGCAACCCCGATCACACTATAACCAATCAAGCAGAGACTTAAAACACGTCTAAAACTTGCGAAGCTAACTCGTTGACCGGAATCTCAATGTTGTCTTCATCTAAATTTGTGGGTTCATCAAGAGTTAGTATTCCATAATTCAAACAGAACGTTTCCGCCAAAGTCAATCTGACAAACAAAGACGCTAAAACCTGCAGTCCGAAAAGGTAATAAACAATTGCTATCTCTTCTTATGTAGTCATGCAAACGGTTCTTTTCCGGCCTTGGATTATGAACAGAAGAGAAAAAAGTCCATAATCGTGGGTAAAGGGATCTTTTCGCTCGGAATTTCGTCTACAAGAATGAACTAAGCCTGAAATCTTTTGGAGGATGGTTTTCAGGAAACAAGATTAGACTTTCTGTGGTTTCTGTAACGGTGATTTCTAAATTGAAGGGGGTGTACACACCTTTTGTCCTGCGGTACAGCGTCCTCTCCTATCCAGAGCCGTGTCACTCTGGACCATGACCACCTGAAAAGATCAATGACCAAGGTAGATACCATGCACATCAAGATAGCAACAATTGCAATCTCGTTTCCTTACATTATCATAACCTAGTCCATTCCTTTCACTTCTATTAAAAGGAATTGAAAGAGATGTGAAACTGGGATCTCAGACACTAGCTAGTTATGGAGATGGGCAAGAAATAAAGGAAGAGCTTAAAAAACTTAACCCTTTAGTCATGATACGTTTGTCGTGTTTTACAGCGCTGATTATATTACCGTGAACACTTTAAATATGTCTGGAATGTTTATTGTGTTGTAACCAATCACATGTGAGATCTTCACACCACAGAAACCACAAGGCAACGAATGGTTTCCTAACGGGCACGGAACAAATTATTTTCGTTTTGTTTTAACATTCAGTCTTTTTACAAGCAAGTAAACAATTACTTTTCCTTCCCATTTGTTTGCAGTATGTGCTATAATAGCGAAAAACTACAGGTTTGAGCGATTTTGAAATAAATTACAAAGCCGATGTGCCGGCGGACGCACGCGACGGTTTGGCGTGCGAATTTTCAAACTTTTTGTAACGATCGAAATCGGAATAATTAGTTACGCCTGATCGCAAATTTGTTCGGCGGTCTTTCCAGTTTGCGATCTTGCGATCAAGGAACTTCTGCCGGCACAGTAGTTCGAGGGTTCAATTGTTAGCCCACACAAATCAACCCTTGTTCTACAAAAAAATTGGCAAGGAATATGCTAATCACGATTGTTGATTTTTTATTATCTTCATGTGATTTCGTTACATGGAAAGCTGGTCGCCGTCGCGTCGCGTTGGCATCTAAATTTTTTCTTTCTAAATTCGAACGATGACCTGGATGCGGTCCTCAGCACTGATCTTGGGTAACAGCGGTGTTTTAAATTCCTAATAAGACAGTTTGCATCTTAAACAAAACAAAAATAATTTGTTCCGTGGCCGATTAAGGAAACGGTTCGTTGCTTGTGGTCTGTGGTGTGAAGATCTCGCATGTGATTGGTTACAACACAAACATTCCAGACATATTTTAGCTGTTCACGGTAATATAATCAGCGCTGTAATGGTTCCACTCAATAGTGTCGATATCTACAAAAACAAATAATAAAAGATGACTGACTCCACAGTAACAAATAGTCACCCTCAAGGCTCTGTGCAGTAGCTACCTCACTCTAATCTCTCTAAGGTGGCTAGTTCACATCAACCCAGTTGATGAAGCCAAATTATCTTGTAAGCTCCCTTGTTTTATAATGATTATTTAGATTATTTCATAACGCCCCTTCTGTCTAGGTGGTAAAATGCAAAATCTGGGCCAATACAATTGAAGGCTTGTGCTAGCTGATATGTGATGTCTTTACCCTTTCACTTCTTTGTAATGGGACGAAAGGCAAATTCGCCCAACCCTTGATATATTTTCAGTTGAGAGACCCAATGTCGCCAACGATTCCACCGTGTTATCTCAGTGTTATCAGTAATTCAAGGGGTACTGATTTCAATAAATATAAAAACATAAGACCTTACCACTCCATTTGTACACATTGATCCAATACTCTTTGATGATTTTATTTATCTCCGCCATCTTCAGACCGTGATATCGTATTATGGCTCTGAAGTAAATCAGACAGTTTGTAGCTTTGTTTTTCAATCAGTGCGGAGCCAGAGCTCAGGTGGGGAGTGGGGTGCAGTGGGGATAGGCAGCGGCTTGGCTGAGCGAAGATGGCCCCTTCTCGCTTTAAAAAGGGGTGGCGTATTTTAAAAGAATGAGCTCGCCCTCAAGTTCCAATTCCTTCCACCTCTGTATTTTTTCGTTACGGACCACATGAGAGCGCCACTTTATTGCTGCAGAAGCAGTTGACTTACCTTTATGGCGTTGACTTGCTGTCTGTTTGACTGCTGGGAGTGAGTGCGTCCACCCCAGCCCCCTTAGACTGAACTTGACTAGAACTCAGTTATGTTCAAAGCAGACGGTTAACTAGAATTACCATCATCACATTCGACAATCGAACAGCCCCTATAAAAAACACTAAGACCTTAAAGCGCATAGCTTGCCATATGTCTTAGTAATAATAATAATAATAATAATAATAATAATAATAATAATAATAATAATAATAATAATAATAATAATAATAATAATAATAATAATAATAGGTCTCCGTCGGTCAGGGTCGACCATGGGTTAAGCATCCTAATTGTGTGCTAGACTGGAGCATCGGCGACTATGACTGTGGAGACCGATGCGTGAATGGCAGTCCTTGTTGCAAGTATTGCATGTGTATGCTGACTGTTGGACAGAGCTGACGCAAAGCTTTCTGCGGACCCGCCTCTCTGTGGCGGCTTGTGTCAGCTTGTCTTCTCCTGTTTTGAGGTGCTTGGTCACGGCTCCTCTCCATTGTGACCGATCAGCTGCAAGGTTTTCCCAGGTCTCTGCATGTGTCAATATCCACAACCTTAGTACAATCCATAGCCTTAGTACAATCTGAAATTAAGACTGGTCAAAAACCTTGGGTGAACCCCCCAAAACAAGGTTTGAACCGATAGCAGTTCACAAAATAACAAAATTGTTAACTTGGTTTCTGTCAGTCAGAGATGAGACAAGTTTGTAAATTTAGCACTTTTAATCTGTCCTGGTGCCAAACGCGGTGTAAAGAGCCTAGGTAAGACAGCCTCCCTCTGTAATTCAACACAAACGAACTTTGAATTCGTTTTTTCATTAAAAAATTTATACTGACAATAAATAACATCTGTTCCATTTGTACTAACAATGCCCTCCGCCTTTTAATTTTGGGAGCATAAATTAAAAAGGCAATAAAAAAATGGAACTTATACCAAAAAAAACACACTCGCATCGAACACTAGTTGGAAACGTTAGAAAAGCTCGGTCATCATCGAAATCGTGATAAATGATGAAAAAAAAATACAGCGTTTCGCGTGCTTGCCTTGGGGACGAGGCTGGTAACTAGGGAACTGATTCTTTCCACGAAAAATTCATCAAATGTTATTCTTGAATAAGAAAAAACTGACAACGATTTACAGTTCAAGGTGTCTTAAAAGTCTCATTCAATAACAGAGAACCAAACAGCAAAACCTGACCTAAACCTGTAATAAAAAAAAGCTTTCGTTATCGACACGGTTGCATGTTTGAGCGAAATAATCTCGTTTATGATGTACAAATACCAAGTGCTTTTAGACCCCTTTTATCATTTATTTATAAGAGACTATTGTTGATGTGAAGAGGAAAAGTTATGTGCCTCTTATACCGGCAAATAAAGGAAAGAAAGATAAACAAAATTCGACTACGGCCTAAGTGAAACAATGGAATTGAGACATCTTTATGCAAAAACAATTTAACATAACAGTAAACAGCTTGGTTTGTAAACATTGCTGGTCAGTACAGAAAGTGCTAACAGACAGCAAGCACAGGAACATGCAACAGAACGAGAGTTCTACGTTAAATTCGCTTACAACAGCCTTTTCATCTTCGTCAGTTCCAAAAGCAAGGAGATTTCCCCATCATTGGGCTTGGGATTTCTATGCTTACATATTCGCAACATTGTTTGGTATCTTCGCGCTGAGTTGTTTTGCCATCATTGTTCGCCAATACAAGCATCCTTCTAGCAGTCGGAATGTTCACGGTCGTTTCACAACGGTTCAGCTTTTTGTTGCAGCGTCGCTTAAAGTAGTCGCACTGCTTTGGAGTCCTTTACTGTTAAACGAAGCACCCAAGAAAACATTCACAACAGCATTGCTCATAGACTGCTGTTCAATGGCGTTGATTCTCTCTGCGTTTAGCATTCTCCTTCTCATACTACTAGAAACGACTAAGACTTCACTAGCTCCTCCGCGACTTCAGAACATTTGGGTGTTGCTCGCCATTACAGTTGTTCTAACGTCGGTTATACTCACATTTAACCTGCTGGCTTTGTACAAAGATAGGACGTTTTGGTACTTCCTGTCATATCTGACCCTCTCTACCTGGGGAACACTGATCTGCATTGGCTACGTCGTGGCAGGGCGCAGAATGTGGAGAAACCTGCAGTCCTCGCGAGAGATTGGAAAATCTTCAGGAGAACGAAGACTGAAGAACATTACAATCCTAGTTCTCCTTGCACCGTTTATTACTGCAGCGATGCTAAGTTTGACTGTCTGTTTGGCTGCTGCCCAGTATGGTATCTTCAAACGTTTAGAAATGTCTGCGAAGGCATCCAATTGGAGCAGGTATGGAATCATGTTTCTGCTAAAGTGCTGCCAGCTTGTGATAGTGGTTTTGATCTTTGGTGTTGTGATTCGAACAAAATCTGGGACAGGTTCCGTGGATAATGCTCCAAGCATACAACTTGGGACATTTGTGGAGGAATCACCGACAGAGGAAAACTGCAATGACGAAGCACCGAGATTCTAGATTGTGTAGATGCTCGTCGCTATACGAGTGACCCTGTCACCTTAACGTTAAAATATGATTCAGAAACATTGCTTGAACACTAGTAAATCTCCATACGGCATTAGACTGTTAAAATAATGAATAAGACTATTTGATTACAGAACGATTATTTGAAGTAAATCGTCATAGGGAACTTACAATAAAAAGCATTTTCCCGCAACGGCAAAGCCAATTATTACGAGGTAGAGGTCCTGCACGAAAACCAGCTTTCGCTGATGTGGCTTCGTACATAAATATTGTATTTTAGTTACATAATCAGGGCGCTTAGTAATATGCATATTTTAACTGGTTAAATAATGTAAAAACATAATTAGATTTTTGAATGTTCCGAGTGCGTTGTGCACTGGAAGGACTTCCAACTTCCGGTCAATTCATGCTTCATATCAATTTTTGGTTATGCACAACTCATATAGTAATACAGTACGACTTAAAGAAAAGAGGATATTACACATGATGTAATTACTGTATCTACACCTTCTCATATAGATATGTGATATAATTTATTTCAATCGATTTGTTTATAGTTTGAAGATAATAAAGACTTTCAAATTCGCCGTATATATCAAGAGAAACATTGATTTTTGTAAGAACTCACCCATGCACGA
>JAHPZR010050195.1:0-17985 GCA_019787425.1 Platygyra sinensis | reverse complement strand
AAAGCGGGCCCCACTGAGAAAATAATTATTCCGTTGAGCAGATCGAAGGCCATAAATTATTCACTAAGAGGCTAACGTTTGCGGGCCTGCATGTTACTTTATACAAATGTAGCACAATAGAGAATCAACTTATTTGCTGAGAGAAATATACAGAGAACCACCTTTCATAGGAAAGGTAAATCTCCCTAAGACATCTTTGTTAGAGCTAAACTCAGGTCACAGATATGCCACATCACCAAGGGCGGATCCAGGATTTTGAAATGGGGGGTGAATTTTTGTAATAATGTCTGAGAATTCAAATATTATTTCAATATTTGAGGGACAAGAAAAAAAAAGAAAGAAGGGGGCTCAGAAAAAGGGGTGTGAAAATTCACCCATTTCACCTCCCCTGGATCCGCGCCTGATCACGCGCGAAAGTGTCGTGTTTTAATCATAAACGGACACATCGACTTCAGTTGAACGCAGAATCAGTGAGTGAATGGCCACTGTACTTTTTCCAAACACCTTTATCTTTTCTTCACTGGAAACTTTTACGTTGCAAAGCAAACAAACCTCGGAAGTTAAAATCTTCGGTGTTTCGATGGCGCTCATAGCTCATTGCCAACAAATTCATGATTCTAAAATTATCACCGGCTCCCGCGGCGTCGCGCGTGTATGCGAGTATCATATTTTATTATCCAACTACACTTCGAAGAGTACAAATAACGCTTAAAACGAGTACAAATATCACGCGGTATTTGTACTCCAGAGGACCGGTTAAACAGGTTTGCTGCCGTTGACCAATCAGTTAGCTGGATTTCCCGCGCCAATTCCGTTCCACTTCGCATACTTCTGTCACGCATTCCCTGCAAATAAATAATATCCACGAAATTCGCTCGCACGAATATACTAATTTGGCGTCTTGGATAATAAATCTCTTATTAGACGTTTTGTTGTGTAGTATCGCTGAGAATTTTTACTCGTTGTTTGTATTTTGACTCGCCCTACGGGCTCGCCAAAATACGGCACAACTCGTAAAAATACTCAGCGATACTACACAACAAAACGTCTAATAAGATATATCTATCGGTGAATTTTAATGGTCAACAACAAAACAAAAGTTTTGACGTCACGGAAAATCAATCTTTGACTCGAGTTCGCAGACGTTATTTTCGGCGGAACCAGTGACAGCCGGGAATATGTCTGCGTTCGCAGGCTACACTGCTCGTGATATTTAGGACAAACTTCAAACTGCAATTGGCCACAAGTTATGGCCAAATGCAATTTTGCCCGAATTTGGAGACATTTCAAATGTCACGGGAAGTGTAAATAATCAGTTGCACTAGCGTTCATTCGGCCACTTATTCTAAATCAATAAGACAACCGTGTTGAGATTGGGATACATTTATCTTCGGTTTCAATATCTTGCAGGGCTGCCTTAGGGTTTTTATCACTCTTTGTCTCCATTGAACATTGCTGTACAAGATAAAGTTGAGTTTGTAATTACGTTTTCACCTAGCTTCATTGTTTCGACGCCTTTCATAAATTTTATTGCAGAAAGAGAATAGTGGGACAACAATTAAGATTTTCTTTCTATTTATTAAATAGTGGACTGTTTTCTCAAATGCATATAACTCATAGTTATCGTTAATTGCTTGGTCGAGTTTCACCAAAAGAAGGAACTGAGAAAATTAAGACTTCTACCTCATCGCTGGGCTGCCGCGGACTCGCTCTAAGGCCCTTGTGGTACGCCGGATGTTTTTTCCTGTTTTTAATACAAACATTTTTAGACCATACCATAATTTGTCATTTGCCCTCGTGTCTCATATTTACGGTTCCGGATTAAGGCTCTGCTCCCCCTTATCGAAAAGTGGAGGGAAAATATGATGTGCAGCTTTGTAGACAAAGAATAGACTTGCTATTTTAACATGTTTTGATTTCTTTTGTTACTGTTCTGTCTAATAAAACTACCATATAGCTCCAATCCCGAGTCTCTTTGTTAGTATGAATGTACATTTGAAGCATTTCGTGGTATTAATTTTATTTAAAAACTTTTGATTGCATTTTATAGCTTTTTTATGCCCAAACATAAAGACCAACAATTATGTAAAATACTTTTACTGTCCGTTTTTCCTAACATATATTTGAAAAAGCAAACTCAAGTTATTTACGCACTCGCTGTCAACATCTTGATGTTTTCCGATATTTTATTGTTATTATTTCTGCGATTTTCACAGTTCCATGAAAACAAAAATGAACTACAGATTGAAAGCATTTGTTCTTGGCATCATTTAATTTGCAACCAAAACAACTTCAGTTATTATTGATCCAAGATTTGAAACATGGACAGCATCTGTGATTTTATTGGTCGATCACCCTTGACGACAGGTGCTACATAATATTGTATCCCCAACTGACACACTTGAAAACTCTTGAGTTTAATTTTGCTACATGTAAATAGCCGTAAAATTAAACCTGAAAAACAAAGAGGCCTCATGAGTTGTAAGCCAAGAAAGCAATCAACGAAACTAAGATTCCACTTGTATCAGCCGCACTACATGCGCAACAAACGGCTTTTAAGTACAGGGACAGTCTATAAGCAGTCATGCAGTTATGGTCATGTTAGAATTTAACAGAAACAACTTAAGTCTTCCCAGCTGCTTCTATTTGGACCTACGCTTGGAACAAAACAACGACACCTTTATCGCAAGTGTTGTAACATGTATTCTCAATGCTGTGTTTTCTTTGATAACAGCTATTGGAAATTTAATTATTTTACAGGTCATCTGGAGAAAACAAGAACTTCACACGCCATCTTTCATCCTTTTATTTTGCCTCGCTGCCTCGGATCTCCTCGTCGGATTAGTTTGTCAGCCATTTTACGTGGCTTTTAAGATAACCGAACTTATAGATAACTTTGGTGCCTATTGTATCTTGAGAATGATTCAGAGCATATCTGGCTGGACAACGACTGGCGTATCTTTGGCAATTTTAAGTGGAGTATCAATTGATCGACTTCTCGTTTTAACCCTTCATTTACGATACAACACCATTGTAACCGTTCAAAGAGTATTGCAAACTGTTTTTGTCGTATGGATGTTATCTGTGGCGATTGTCATGCTAAGATTTTGGATTCGTCAATGGCTCATTTTTCCAGTGGCGATCGTCGTTACAAGTTTTCTTGTCACAACCATTAGCACCTTGAAAATATTTCAAATCGTTCGCAGACATCAGCGTCAAATATTTCAGCAGCAGAGGGTTCAAAGTAACATTGTGGACGCGCTCAAATGTAGAAAATCAGCCGTGACTGTCCTTTACGTTTATGGTTTGTTCATCATATTCTATCTACCTTTATGTGCGACAATGGTCGTTGAAACATTAACTGGATACACGTTAAGAGTTAAAATTGCTTATGACTACGCAGCAACTGCTGTTTTTATTAATTCCTTCTTAAATCCAATTGTATATTGTTTTAGAATTGAAGAAATACGCCGAGCCGTAAAAAATTTACTTAAAAGAAACTAAAATCTCAAGGGAAACTCCTAGGAAGTTTTTAACCACTGGCCATTGTCTTGTTTTTGAAAAAATGGTGCCAGAGCGGCAAGTGAGTGGAAAAAGATCGGTATAATTGCAAATAATTATCTTTTCCGAGATATTGACATCAGTGGCGGCAAAGCTCTTATATTCTTGAAGTATGGCAATATACAACTTTTTTTTTCATGTTAAACAGTTCATTTATTCATTTCATTTATTCTCATACAAAAATATACATAGAAAAAAACTTCCTCGCATATAGCTCAGCTAGTCAAGGCGGGCAGAGGACACTTGAACAAAAAGTAATTCAATAGGAGGAGATTAAAAAAGAAAGAAAAGGAAAGGAAAGATAGAAGATAGAACTAGAGTTATTACAATACGCTGAAAAATAAAAAAAATAGAGAACTACAAGCCTATGATACATTTACATTTAGCCTATGATACAGTTTTTTCAATTTCAAGTGAGATCTATAGGCTTTGTTACCTGTTCAGTTCAGTTCAGTTCAGTTCAGTTCAGTTCATTTTATTTGCCATCATAAATGATAATACTAATTACAATAATCATCATGCATTTGGCAGGCAGTCCAGGAAGCAATTTTGCTTATTTAAAGGACTGCTTTAAAGAATGGAGTAAGAAACTAGAATGTAAACTGTCATTGGCAGAACAAAAATATTGAGACAGAAACTAAATATATATTACAAAATTTATAATGAACCATGCGTTTAGGATAAAAAACAGCGCAGCAACAGCAAAAGCAAAAGCAAGCGTTAGCACTCTAATCCAAGAACGTGGATTTCAGTTTGGAAGTAAATTCTCTAAGACTTAATGAATTTTTTATTTCGTCAATTGCTGGTTTTCACATGACGTCACTAAATTTAAAACTTCAGAAATATTGTTCCTCCTGAAATTTTACTTTCATGCTGTATAAGAGCTGCTAAAAACTAATATTCATACATATTTTCACTCCGAATGGGTTCTTGGTTAAGTGATAGACTACGCTTGAATTTCTAAGCTTTTGCGTGACGTGATATTTACATGACGGGCGAGAGAGCTGTTATGTTGGTTTAAAAGATGACTTATTTCGGGGAATTCGGCTGTCTTAACAGTTCTTGTATTAGAATAAAGTACTGTTGTTACGTTTTTTTTTTTTCAGTTATTCGAGAGATAAATTCACTCTTTCGTAGCAAAACTCAGTGACAGATGTTTCTGCTGGTTTCCGGCCGCCATGTTGGTGCCCATGTACATGGGCACCAGCATGGCGTCTCCATACAAATCTCTATAAATTTGGGAAAAACGTTTCTTCGCATATCTTCCATGAGAAAAAATGCTGTGACCTGAATCTTGGCGAGAGTCTTTGCATATGTACCTTCTTTCTATTTCCAGATTCTGGACTTAATCTATTGAACGGTTTTGATTTTTTATTGTGATCTATTTTGAATGGCGTGACACTGAAAACCAGCAATTATTGAATTAAAAATTTTGGGTCCTTGAAATCGTAGGGAGAATTTTCGTACATTTGTCCTACAAGAGGGCAGACGAAAAAAACTTCTATTTCTGGTATTATAGTTGTGAATTTCTGTGATCTTGTAGGTTTGCATATAAGACTTAAGTTATGCCTATTTAGCAAAATTATATGAAAAGTTACGCACAGTTTATAGTCAGGCCATTTCATCTCTATACGGTTCTCAATCACGAGCAAACCTAGATCTGCTGTAAGCATTCACTAGTTTAGTCTTCCAAGAGTACACGGGACTGGAAAAGGGAGTACGTCAATTTACCACAGTCTCGAAATATTAAACCTCACATCTCTCGATCGATATTTTTGGCAGATCGTCGTTTATAATCTGTGTACATCTCCTTGCTTGCTTTATAGTTTTAAGTGTCAGGATAGCGAACCCCATACTCTAGGAAATTTAGTGACCCGTCGCTCGGGGTTCGAGCCCCGGATCGGACCACAGGGAGCACACAATCTTGCTGAATAGGGATAGAGTAATAAAAGAAAGAAAAAAATGAATAGTTTACCTTTGTCTCTTGTTGTTATCTCTTAGCTCACGGGATTTCACTGGGAAAACTGCTGCTTACAAGTCCTGCGTAACACTGCAGCGCTAAACTCGCGCCTAGGCCTTTCCGCGCTCAGGCAAAAATGCTTTTGGTTTGTATAAAATTTGACAAGGGAGGCAACTCTTTGCCAAAACATTTCAACGCACTGCGAATATTCGCCCGAATCTCTAAATTTCTTTGCTTTCACGAAACCAAACAAACACAAAATGAGGTCGGAAGGTTTTTCTACAACTTGGCCGAGTTTGTTTTCGAATACTTTCGCGATAGTCGGAGAATTTTAGCGACTTTTGCAAAGTTTTGTCTTAATCGCTTTTCGCAACATGATCGTTACCGTTACCCAAATCCCAAACACGTCATCCAGCGCGCGCTTGTGCTCCCCTCCTTTCCCCAAACATGCTTTTTTGACATTACAAAACTTACAAACAAAACACCTCCCTGTTCGCAGTTTATCTTGCGCTTACTATGTCGCACGATCTTCGCACGAAAACAACATGATGGGAGCTAATACCAGAAGCGTTTTAGCGAGATTTTGTGATAACAATTGGAGAAGGGAAGGATTTTGTAAAAAACTTTTTACGTCAAAAAACCAATTAAGACAAAACTTGCAAAAAGTCGCTGAAATTCTCCGACTGTCGCCAAAAGTATTCGAAAACAAACTCGGCCAGGTTGTAGAAAAACCTTCCGACCTCATTTTGTGTTTGTTTGGTTTCGTGAAAGCAACGAAATTTAGAGATTCGAGCGAATATTCGCAGTTGAGTTCAAAATGTTTGGCAAAGAGTTGCCCCCCTTGTCAAAATTTTGTACAAACCAAAAATATTTTTGCCTGAGTGCGGAAAGGCCTAGGTGACGAGTTTAGCGCTACAGTGCTACGCAGGATTTGTAAGCAGCAGTTTTCCCACTGAATCCCGTGAGCTAAGAGATAAACAACATGAGAGAAAGGTAAACTATCATTTTTTCGTTCCTTTATTTGCTCTTTCCCTACTCAGCAAGATTGTGTGTCCCTGTGATCGGACCAACATTCAGGGTCTTAAAATAACGAGAAGAATGTGCTGCCTTTGTAGTTATATCTGGAAAGGGTCAGACGTCAAGTGTTCTCGGATAAGGGCATAAAACCGTAGGCCCTGTCTTGCTGCATCTCAGTGTTACACACTGTAAATCAGAAAGATCTGTTTTATATAGCCCTAAAAATAGGGCCGTTTGGTGAGTAAAATACAGTCCTATTTTTGAGTCTAATTGGCGCCCTTAAATCAGGCCAATACAGTCCAATTAGCTAAGGCTGATTTGGTCCCTGGGCTGAAATGGGCCCTACCAGTGGGCTGGAATAGCCTTTTGATGTAGCTTTTATGGCCAGATTACGCTCAAATGGCTCCAGGAAGGGCTGAATCAGACTTTGGCCAGCAGGGCTGAATTGACACTTTGGGGCTGAAAACAGATCTTTTCAATTTTCAGTGCCACGGTTAGCAGGAGACGTTAAAAGACCCACACTATGACCATGAAACAAATTTGGTTGTCACGTGACTGTCAGTTCGTAGGTCGATGCGCCAAGCCTATCGCGAAAGATAACCCCAGAAGGTTTGACAAGGAACCTCAAAACGCCTGTACATATATGAGGGATGTCCACTATAAAAAATGTAATCCAATTTGTGTCCACTTAATCATAATTCATTATTGAACTTCCATTAGTCTAAGTTGACCAAAAAGAAGTTATGAATGATTTTCCCACCTTAGAGGGACTAAATTTTGAAAGGCCAAAGAGTTATAAAAAACGAAAATGGAAATATTGGAAACTTTTCTTGTGAGGAAATTATTGACAAAAAAAAACGAAACTACAAAGTTTTTCAAGCGTAATAACAAAGAAAGACAAGCAAAAATTAAACGATAAAAGACTGACGTTTGGGTGTCATCATGACCGCTATTGTCAAGGTATTGAAAGTAAAAAATACAAAGTTTGGCGGTAAGGTGTCAACAATAAATTCGCCCTAAAATGATGAACTTTTGACGCGCGATTGGAATCGCGTTGCTCGATTTCAGCAGTGGGTTTTGGGTCTTTGATGAAAAGCATGTCGTTCACCAAACAATCGATTGTGTTTGCTGCGACCTTAAATCCACTCTGAACGTGCCAAAGCGCTCGCAATAGGTAAACAACTGAAAACTAGGGCCCGAAATTGCTCGGACATACATGCCAGATTTTAATGTAATGCCAAACTGAGCAGAGCTAACCGTTGAAAAAGGGCTATTCGCGAAAAAGTATTTACATAAGTCAGGCATCAAACCACTTTATGCTAATTATACTGCGACACCTTGTCGCAAACTCGAAAATTTTTACTTCTCCCTGGACAATGGCGTCCTGATGACAACGAAACGTCCATTTTTTATCGTTAATTTTTTGCGTGCCACTTTGCATTTCCAAATCCTTCAGTTATTGATAATAACAAAGACAGAAACTAAAAGTCACATAATCTAATGCTCCTTGGATAATTCATCAAGTTGAAACACAAGGGAAGGGACATGATCATGGACGTTACTTAAATATCTTGTCCTTAATTGGCATGCATTTCCAAGCACCTTGAAGTTAATCAACCTACGCGTCGTATTTTCAACTGTCTTACTTCAGCTCTCAGTTGGTTCAGAAACTGTGGTCCCCCCCCCCCATGACAGTCGTTCGTGTTTGCTAATATTTCTTCAAAGAAAAGCTCAGGATAAAACCGGGAGTACATGGTCTATTCGAATTGGATTTCGGGGTGCTATTAACTTTGTAAAATGTATATTGTATTATAATATGGAAAAAACTGATGATTTTCTGAAGTTATCCCACAAAACAAACAAACAAATGCAGCCTACAGTCAGATAGAAACTGTAGAAGTAATTGACGGACAAAATAATTAATCGGCTATTTGTTTCCACTTAATTCACAGTCTGAAATTTGTTCATAGATAGAAAAGGGAAAACATCCGGAACCAGGCAAATATGAGTAGGGTCATCTCTCTTTACATTTTCGCTGCTCTTTCAATATACGATTAAAGAAAACGCAGCCGATTTATTGCTCACAATCGTGCAATCCTTTTGATTTGCCACGCTTTCAAACGTCATGACTCCAAGTCGTCCTAAATTATTTAGGTGGTGAATGTTCCGACAAGCGTCAGGAATTAATTAACGCAAATTCAGCTTCCAATATTCAAGCTATAGTGGTATGTTACACTTTGCAACTTTTACTAAAATTGACCCGGAAACATTTTTGTGTATCAGCCGTTCAGTCATCAGCAAGCTTTGAAGTGTCGATATGATTTATTTTAAAAGCATAAAATCGTGATGCAAATTAAGATTAAAATTATTAATATTAATGGTTGCAAAAGAGAAAATCTTAATAATTCTGGGATGGTGATTTCATTTTGGTCTTCCTTTTCGTATCCCGCCAGTTAAATGATTTTCAGATTGCATGACTGAAAGTGTGGGATCGAAAATTTCTCCAATTCAGCTCACTTAAGCGTTACAAGGCTGTGATAGGCTAAAATGGACGGCAAGAATTGTTTCAAGTCTATCGTGTTCTACGTAACATTTGAATTTTTATGATCATCCAGAAAACAAACCTGGCACCGTTAATTGGCACTCACACTGCTATAAGTAAATACAGCACTTAGATGTATATAATTATTTGACTTGTATGCAATATGTACCAAATGGGTGGAAGTTTTCAACATTCGAGATGAACAAAACTTATCTTAGTCATCCTGCCTGCTCGTTTCTGGATATCAACTTGGAACAAACCAAAGGCACTTTCATTGCTAGTGTTCTAACTGTTATTCTCAATTCAGTGTTTTCTTTGATAACAGCTACTGGGAATTTTATAATTTTAGAAGTCATTTGGAAGGCACAGGAACTTCATTCACCATCTTTCATCCTTTTGTTTTGCCTCGCCGTTTCTGATTTCCTAGTTGGACTCATTTGTCAGCCATCTTTCGTGGCGTTTCAGATTGCCGAACTTGCAGAAAGTTTTAGTGCATACTGTACTTTGCGAATGATTCATAGCATATCAAGCTGGACAACAGCCGGCATGTCATTGTTAATTTTAAGCGCAGTGTCTATTGATCGCTTTCTCGCTTTAACCCTGCATCTACGATATAGCACTGTCATTACTGTTCCTCGCGTTATTCAGACTGCTGTTTGCCTGTGGATCTTTGCCGTACATGTAGCTGTTGCTACATTGAGGTTTTGGATGAGCAATTGGATTATCATTCCAGCTTTGATATTGGTTCTGGCATTTCTTATTACAACTTTGAACACCTTGAAAATATTTCAGATCGTTCGCAGACATCAGCGCCAGATACAACAGCAGCAGGAGAGTGTTCAAAGCAACACCGTGACGATAAACATGCTCAAATATAGAAAATCGGCAGTGACCGTACTTTATGTTTACGGTTTGTTTGTGATCTTCTATCTCCCATTTTGCATAACGATGTTTGTCGAAACATTTACTGGATACACATTAACAGTGAAAATCGTTTATGACTACGTGACAACTGTCGTTTATATTAACTCCTTCTTAAATCCAGTTGTATACTGCTGGAGAATTGGGGAGGTACGACGAGCTGTTAAGAATAGACTGAGAAACTGAAAATAATTTTTTGACTGCATTTTTAGGTATGTATTAGTGATCGAATGCATACGGGTGCAGTATAGTGCCATTTGAAAATGTTCCAGATACTATTCAAATTTAAAACTCTTAGCCAATCACAACCAAGTGGTTTCCTTAGTCTTTTAGAAAACAGTCCTAGGAAAGCACGCGCACTGATTGGTTGAAAATCCTGTTTGTACAACTCGATGGAGACACAGAACTAGCGCGCGCTGTTGACGTAGTGATGGCGCGGGCAAAGAGAATTTACATTTTGATAATCAAAGTTTACAAGTTGTTTTCCTTTTTCTCGTCGTGGTGTTTTCTAAAAGAAATAGAAAACATGTACTCCGTGTTTCTATCCAGTTATACAAACACTCGTGAAAGTTTGGGAGAACTCGAAAAAGTTGTGGAAACACTCGCCTGCGGCTCGTGTTCCCACAGCATTTCTCGTTCTCCCAAACTTCCACTCGTGTTTGTATAACTCGATAGAAACACGGTACATGTTTTCTATTTCTTAAATATTGGATAGATTTATGAAATGTGCTTTAGTTAGTTCGTAGAGCAAGCCGAGGAATATGATAAAAAACCTGTACTGTAAAACCTGTTGGGTTCTGTTGTAAATTAAGTATTTTGGTAGAAAGGTTCCTGCTTTACTCTTTGCTTTACAAGGTTTTGTTTCAAAGCGAAATTATGAATAATTGAACGCCAGGTGAAAAAAATTATTATTCCATGTTCGATTATTTTATCAGAAGAAAAGAAGATTTCAGATAAAAGCTTAAAAATCGGAATGCAAATGAGGATTTATGCAAATTTATTGCATGGTCATGTGAGCTAACGTTCAGTCGGGAAGGACCAATTTAGTCTGGATCTATCACTAACACGAAGCATTTTAAAAAAATAGACTGAATTTTACATCTAACCCAAGGATCTTAAACAAAGTTCTATCTCGTTTACGAATTTTTACGTTTTAAGACAACTTTTCTTGCCATTCTTTTAATTGTTGAAAATTATCTATGTTTTTTATTTTTCAGCCGGGCTTTTTCATTTCATCTTCTTCCATATCCTGCATTGCATGTGTGCAATGGAAGTTGTAATCGCTGTAGGGATCTTAAATAAGTTCTACGATTTTGCATCCCTTGAAAACAACTCTCTGAGTGACTATTCACAGATCTCTATATGGATAAATATGTTGACTGCATTGTGATATCTTTTGTATTACTCATCTTTCTTTGCTTTTCGTGTGTGTTTTATGTTCAGTAGTAGAGGCTTTGCCAGCCTTCTTCTCTTTACCCTGTGCTTACGTCTGAGTTAGTAAATAAAATTTCTTTGACTGAAATACGTTTAATATCAAGACCTCGACGGAGACAACAACACGACATTTTTGACAGGGGTATTATTTTGTTTGAACATGGTATTTGGTTTCGTGTGTGTTTTTAATTAATTAAATGGGAAATACCTCTTTTTTTTCTCCTTGAACAAATTGTTGTTCTAGGAACTGAAATAACGTTGTGGTATATGAATATTGCGCAAAATCAAGTTTTCATAAATTTGCATTTTAGCCGAACAAGAACTTCACATAATAAACCGTATGACCAAACATAAAGGTCTACCAAGAGCCGGTTTTGGTGTCGTATGTGCAAGATATATTTAACTAAGCGCAGTTGACTGTAGAACGGGAACATGATGATTCATTTCAAAGTTGAAAAATAAGGGGATGTAATTAATGGTTTTTCCTATGACTTCTGGTGATGTTTTTAATACCTCCATAGACCTCTTTGAGAACACTTGAGTTTTCATGTGCAAACAACTCTAATTAAACACCAGAGGTTGTTCCCACCGTCTTGGTAATCAATCACCAAACTCAATCAACGTCACAGGTGTATATTATAAAGCATACTGGCTCAACTTCCGTACTACTTTACATAGCGCACAATATTTCTCACCTTCCGACATGAACAATACCAATGTAGTAAGGCATCTTAACTGCTTTTTTTTGAACGTAAATTTGGACCAGACGAAAGACACCTTCATCGCAGTCATCCTGACATGTACTCTCAATGGAGTGTTTTCTCTGTTAACCTCTACTGGGAATATCATTATTTTACATGTCATCTGGAAGAAACAAGAACTTCATTCACCGTCTTTCACCCTTCTGTTTTGCCTTTCTGCTTCGGATCTTCTCGTGGGACTGATTTGTCAGCCATGCTTCGTAATTTACAATATTGCTGAACTTTCGGATAACTTTAATTTGTACTGCACATTCCGAATCGCTCAGACGATATCTAGCTATATAACGTCTGGTGTGTCTTTGGCAACTATAAGCGGGATCTCTATCGACCGACTTCTCTCCCTAACCCTGCATCTACGATACAACACGGTTGTTACTGTTGACAGAATAGTGCGGACTGTTTCTGTCCTTTGGATCGTCTCTATAACGGTCGTCGTGTTGCGATTTTGGATAAGCAAGTGGATTATTTTTCCTACTGTTTTATTTCTTTCAACCTTTGTTGTAACGACGCTGAGCACTTTGAAGATATTTCAAATCGTTCGCAGACATCAGCGCCTGATAAGCCAACAACAGCAGAGTATTCAGATTAACACAGTAACGGCGTTGAAGTGTAGGAAATCTGCTGTGACTGCACTATTTGTTTATGGTTTGTTCTCGTTTTTCTATCTTCCTTTCTTTGTGACGATGCTTGTGGATTCCTTGACTGGATACTCACTAGAAGTGAAAATCGCCTATGAGTACGCAGGAACTGCCGTTTTTATCAATTCCTTCCTAAATCCACTTGTGTACTCCTGGAGAATTAGTGAGATACGGCGAGCTGTTAAGAACTTGTTGAGAAAAAACTAAATAGACACTCGCCAATTATTTTTAAATTCCGATCTTTCTCAATCTTTCCCTTTCTTACAAGTATGAGCTCCGAGGAAGCTCGGTTTCTCGGCGCCACGATCGCTTTCTAGCTGTGATCTTTGACCGAAAAAAAATCACCAGTTGCCGTGAAAACAATATGTGCTGTAGAATTGAATATTCATCATGCCCGGAAGTGCCGATTTGTCTAGCCTACGAAAACAGGCGTCCATCTTCGCTCCCGGCCCGAGTGGCCGCAGGCTACGATCTCTCTGGGTACTTGACATTTATTCTGGGAATCATCCTGTGCTATTGATACTGAGCGATAAATCTTTAACAATAACAATAACAGTAACAACAACAACAACAACAATAACAAGTCGCAGGAGTAGCCGCAGCCGCAACCGCAACCGCAACCGCAGCCGCAGCCGCAGCCGCAGCCGCAGCCGCAGCCGCAGCCGCAGCCGCAGCCGCAGCCGCAGCCGCAGCCGCAACCGCAACCGCAACCGTAGCCGCAGCCGCAGCCGCAGCCGCCGTCGCAGTCGCATATTATTATTATTATTATTATTATTATTATTATTATTATTATTATTATTATTATTATTATTATTATTATAAACTGTAACAGTAATAATAAGAAAACTTTATTAAAACTTCACAATAATTACAAAAAGTATCAGTACAATAAGTAATATTTTTCAATTTTTCAATTTTCAATACTAATAATAATGATAATAATAACAATAATAATAATAATAATAATAGATAAAAAGTAATAAGAATTATGTAATAACCCAAGTTATTCTCGCATTTTGATTGGTTCTCGCCTATGATCTATTAGAGGACAGATTGACGTCATCATTACAAAGTTTTTCCCTCTGCTGTTTTAAAATGGCGGAAAGTTGTGACAATTAAGATAATATTTTACGTGACTAGGCAAAAGATAAGGTACAAAAAAGTGTTGCCTAGGCATTGGACAGGTTCGAGAAGCAGGAAGAAGAATTAAGCCGTTTCTTTTAGAAAATGATCCAGAAAATATTCTTGAGCACTCTCAGTCGGCAGTCTAGCGAGACCAAACCTAGCACAAAATTGGTCTTGGTAAACCGAAAACCATTGCTTTATCTCGAGTTTAACAAACCCAGTAAACAAAATGTTTCCGAGATTAATTTATTTAAAAAATTCAACTTTTCCTAGTGTCAAAATAACTGATTGATGTCAGGAATGAGACATCAAAACATCACTTCTTGAAGTCGGATGAAATAAACACGTAACCTTGCTTTCCGATGCGAATGCTCCTGTCCGATTCAGGGCACAGCAGCGAGCTAAGTATAGCTAACCACAGCTTACGGCCAACAATATCGCAGCTCAAATGTGTCTCCGACACTATAAATATCATCCTGATTTGAGAATCACCAACCACAGAGGACAAAAATATTCATTGCCATTTAGGCTCAGCCTTTCATTCAAAACTCGAATCATATGGCCTCTAGGTTGACCGCAACCACAAGTTTTCCGAGGATATTTTTTTTCAACTCCTGCAGTTTCCAAGGCAACGTCCAAGCTTTTCGGCCAACAGGGCTGCTCTGATGACAAAAGCTTACTTGATTTTTCCAACATTTTTTTCATGATTTGAAGATTTCGCAGTTCAATTCTCCTTTCGCTGTAAGTTTTCATTCCACAAGAAGTGACGCTCGAGTCAGGTTTGACAGTGACGTGACTTTCTCGACCAGTCACAATTCTTTGCTACACATAGCAACCAATGAAATTGCTTCATTTTGTATGGATCATAGATTACGTCAAAGGTCGTTTTTTCGTCTCCGCCAAAGTGGGCAAAGGCGGGGCAAAGCCTGGCTTTCGCGTTATGTTGAAGTGGTTTGAAATAAATAAAAGCTTTATGTGTAGTTAATTAGTTGTTTCGTTATTAAATATAACAAATAGATTCCATGTTGCCGTGCGTCTGTTTAGTAATAGATCACAGAAGACGTCAAAGTGTGGTAAGAACATCAGTGACACACTATGCTATCGCCTCGTGTGCCACTTTTTTGTTCTTGCCACATTTTGACGTCATCTGTGATCTATTACTGAAGAGACATACGGCAACATGGAATCTGTTTGTTAAATAGCACACAAACTGCAGTTACAAACATGACAATAAAACGAATGTTGGAAAACAAAATTATTTCACTTTAACTTGACGTTTCGTATGTTTAGACATACATCTTCAGAAGTGACGGTTTGTAATACAAGTAGCAACTAAGTTAAATTTAAGGTGGCTCAAAACAGTTTCCAGCACATTCCAAGACTTAGATTTTGATGGGTCATTATTACCACTCTTTATCAATTGATGCTACAATCATGTTATTGAAAAACTGCCCAATCACTGGTGAACACGTTGGTATTATTTTCGTGACACCGTAGGTTACCATAGCAACACCATGACCTGCTAAAAACACCCCTAATTTCAGCTTTAAGCGCTTATTATTGAATTTTGATAAGCAGGATAAAATGCATCTTTTGGTAAAGTTTAAAAAAATTCTGTACATGTGGTTCAGATCCACATTATATTTTCGAAAATTTAAGGTGGCTCTGAACCACATGTACAGAATTTTTTTAAACTTTGTTTAAAGTTGCATCTTATTCTGCTTATCAAAATTCTATAATAAGAAAAAATTTCACCGTGCCGTTTTTGAAATATAAGCGCTTAAAGCTAAAATTAAGGGTGTTTTTAGCAGGTCATAGTGTTGCTATGGTAGCCTATTGTGTCACGAAAATAATACCAACGTGTTCACCAGTGATTGGGCAGTTTTTTGATACAATGATTGTAGCATCAAGTGATAAAGAGTGTTAATTATGACCCATCAAAATCTAAGTCTTGGAATGTGCTGGAAACTGTTTTGAGCCACCTTAAGATAAGTAACTAATTAACAATAGCAATGACAAAAGCTGAGAAAAACTTGCATATGAAAGATGCCAACTGATATAGATAAAGCTTTTCGCTGCTGGCATTATCGTTTAGGGTAGGTTGAGTTCTTAAATTAGTAGAGTCTCCTTTATCTTGGAGTGAGTATCAGAACAACCTTTTGCTGATATCTCAACGTGGTCCCATTTTAAATTTTGACTAGTTGACGTGATGCATGACAGGTACTTGTGTTCAGTTTTTCTGTCATGCAATCTACGTTTTGTTTTTCCAATGTAAAAATCCTGGCAGTCGCAACAACTAGCACTAGGATTGTTTCCTTTTTGAGAACTGTGGTGGTTGGATTTCTTAGTCTGTTTTGCTTCTGTTCCGGGCCTCTCTGCCAGATCTCACCCCGCCCCCACTAGTGCACATTGATTAAAACATTAGGATTTATTTCGATTATCATAAGCTAACAAAAAGAATTTTGACTTCGATTCTATTCTTAAGTCCATAAAAAAAGCTCTTAATATGTGGGGTTGGCAAGTAAAACTACTCGGAGAATTCAAACCGTTAAAACGTTTGCTATCCCCAAATTTATGCATTAGGTCTCACTAATCTCAGTCTCAAAAGATCTCATTACAGATGTGAACAAACTCCTCAATGGTTTTATCTGGGCTGAAAAGGATAAGACGCACTGCTCTTATTAACTCATAAGAACGGTGGCCTAAAGTTCCTCGATATCCAATCTATGATTTTATGACAGAGCCATTGCATCGAAGGATTTGTTGGAGATTACCATAGCCCTTGGAAAACCTTCTCGAAACGTTCTATTTTATGCGGCAATTTTAATACCCCTAAACGGACTTCAAGTACAAAGAGTGTCTCGAAGCGTCAAGTCTAATATAATAAATGAAAACAAACGTCGTTTTTAACGACGATGATGGAGCAACCCAAACAACACGGAAAAATAAGTTTTATCCTTATGGAGAAGCTAGTAGCGTGTATCTAACACATCTAGCCGGCGCCCGGCCATGGAACTAAATAACAAATGGTTATACCTCCCACTCAAATACGTTCTTCCGCTTGCAGGAGGTGAACTCGGTTCCACGTGCGCGTGGCGTTAAAATCTCTCTAACTCCCTAGGGCGAATAAAACTCACTAACTCCCTAGGGAAACAACAACTTGAACTTTGGACTCGCACGTGATCACGTTGTGCACCTTGAAACCGCGGGAAATTTGTGTACCAGTCGGCCTGATGTTAAAAAGCCATTGAAGTAGGACAACGTTTCTCATATAGAGACGGCATTCATTATTCAAGAAAAGGGATTTATAGTCGCAAAAACATATCATGCAGATTAACAAAAGGGAAACTGATATGAACGTTTTGTGTCTCCAAGCTTTGGGTTTGGCGCCAAAAATGGCTCGTCGATCGCCGTCGCCAGGTATGAAAGTACTTTGTGTAATTTTCAACAAATATGCTGTTCCTGATCATTCAAATCAAACTCAAAATGCTCGAGTCAAGCATTAGAAGACGCCAAAGCAACTTTAGTACTGTCTATATTTTTGTTAGCTGCGAAGAAAAAGACTGTTATCGCCTGATTTTTCGATAGGACAGGTTGGTTTTGGCAGCCGTTCAATTTTGCATGCGAGTGCAGCCAGTGTATGCAATGACGCCAGGCAAGCAAATCTTTTTTTTTTTCGGAGCTTTTTCTATTTTGATTCGGGAGGTATAACAAAACACTTAATGACTGGTCCCAAGGGGAAACAGTGAGTTTTGTTTCCCCTCGACCTCAATGTTCCCCTCGGCTTCTTCTCGGGGAACATTGAGGGTCTCGGGGAAACAAAACTCACTGTTTCCCTTGTGGCCAGTCATTAAGTGCTTATTGGTTTAATATCATACAATGGTATTTTTTCTTATCATCAAACAAAGTAAGCAGCATATTTGTCCTCCCTCGAACGACACATTTCAAGTTAACACAGAAAGCAATTTTTTTGAAAGTTACGTCTAAAATGCTTTACAAAAAATAAGGAGTTTAAGAAACTACTAC
>JAHPZR010050194.1:27500-32868 GCA_019787425.1 Platygyra sinensis | reverse complement strand
TTGCAGGAAGTGAAGAAGCACGAACTGCCTAGTAAGTTTCATTCTTTTTACTGAGAATCGATCATGGATTGGAGATCGATGGAGGAAATCATCGACGAGAGGTGATATCGCGAATAATCACAGCTTCCCAGGATGCTAAAAACTAAAGACCTGTACAAGTTCGTCTAGTGCAAATGTGTGCTGGCGCGGTGAGTTTTTTTTAAGATTGTACCCAGAATTTAAGTATTATTGAACATTCCGGAAATAGAGTGAAACAAGTGCATTGTATGCAGAAAACTTGAACACGCACGCAAACGTGAATTTGCATGCTTGTTGCTCAAGTTGCTTGCTCTTAGCAGAAACCGAAATGAAAACAACGTATACATTTTCCATATTTGTAAGAGCATTAATTGATCAGTTTAGAACTCGGTGTAAACCTGAATGTCTTCTCACACAATCACGATAGATTGAAACAATTAAACCCGCCGTAAGAAAATTGTAATCGATGAAAGAAGGGCCTATTCTCGGGCCAACATGTTCAGTTATGCGTACCGTGAGATTACACGAGTTTTAATCGTGTACTCTGCCTCTCAACTGAGTCTTTAGTCACTGCTAGTTTCGTTATCAGTGTATCAAGTCCCTTCGGGCAGGCTCCACCCGTCCACATGTACGGTTTGTATAGGGTTACCGGCACAACACTTTTGTATGAGATATAACGTTCGCAGATGCGAGAGACTCTCCTTTCATTTTCTTGCGAATTGATCAGTCTTTATCATGCCCCAATGAATGAGATTTACAAGATGATCTGAGTTTGCAGACCGCAACGATTTTATAAACTGCAGATTCGTGCCAAGCTGTCGATATCAAGATAAGGATATGTCATACTGGGGTTCATGCGACCTTTTTATCATACACGTGGACCTACCCGATAGGACTTGACACAATAAGGAGACGTCTTGTTAATAAGCAGGCAGAAAACAAGCCCGCCAATCTTAACTTATTCTTTCCATTTTAATAATGTATAGAGGACTCGATTGATTATCTACTATAGGAACTCAGAGTTTGAAATAACTGTATTTTCAGAAATTATCACGTTTAGGATCGCTGTGTATTTCAGCTAAAAGTTGTTATTGTTACTCGCTCGTTAGCGATTAGTGATTTATTTATCGAAATAATGATAAATGAGAAAAAAAAGTTTTGACCAGTTTAATGTTTGTGCGTGAAACGTTTGAACTTGTATCACGGCTCAGTTGTAATCCACTGAGAAGCTAAGATACCGATAATAAAATTGCCAAACTTAATGCTTTGTCCTTTCATTTCTTATGATACACAGTAATTTTTTTAGTGCAGAAAACTTCCGTTGTAAATAACTCCCAGCATTTAGCCTTGGTTGTTTAAATATCGAAGGAAAAATCCACCGGGCGACGCAGTACATGTACGTGTTGGTGGAAATTTTCGCGACATCTTTTTATCGACGACATTTTGCTTTTGTCAACAAAAGTCGATCGAACTTTACAGTGATATTTTAAATTTATTTGCAAAATGTCTGTGGAAATCTCCATCCACATTTTTTAATAATTTGAAGATACCGATGATATTTGCTTTTGCAATCAAAACGTCAGTGAAACTTTTTATTGATATTTTACATTTGTTTGCAAAATGTCGATGGAAATTTCCATCGACATTTTTTAATAATTTGAAGATACCGATGATATTTGCTTTTGCAATCAAAACGTCAGTGAAGCTTTTTATTGATGTTTTACGTCTTTTTGCAAATGTCGATGGAAATTTCCATCGACATCTTTCTATCTAGTGAGAATATCGATGATATTTAGCAAAACGACGGTGGAAAATTTCATCGATATTTTACATCTATTTCCAAAATGTCGATGGAAATTTCCATCGACATTTTGCTTCTATCAGTAAATCAGATTCGAATTTGCAAGATTTTCAGTCAAATATTTCGTGTAATAAATTTCCAAAAAACGATCAGTTTTTACTCAAACGCTTTACTTTGGGTAAAAATATAGTCTTTTAAGGGTTTTTTGACAATACCATGGGAGAGAATGTCAAAATTTGCGTTAGGTTAACAGATTTTACTCATATATGTCACAGTGTGGTAAAATTGAACACAACTAGAGCAAAATTCGCAATGCGAAAACACAAAAATAGGAATTTGGTCAAAAATAACTAAACTGCATATTTGACATGGGGGTTTGGTGGGGGGGGGGGGGGGAGTGGGGGTTTTTTGTCCGCTTACATTGCTGATGTTATCAAAAACCTGTATCTTCACCTCGTTACACCTCTCAAGTGTGGTCTACTCATCAAGCTTATTTAAGCGATATGGCAGAGGCTGTACCACGTCCGGCGACTAAGCTCATGGTTGAGAAGAGGATTTCTTACAGAGGGGGGCGTAAGGGTTTGCGGTGATGCGGTTTTGCGTTATTTTTGGTGCGGTTTTGTGGTAATTTTTATTTTAAATCGCGGTATTGCCGTTTCAAAACACTAAGCGGTTTGCGGTTATTACAACCTTTAGGTTAGACTTTCTGAAAAGTCCTTCGTCTTGTCTGTTTAGTACCCGCCGGACGAAGGACTTTTCCTACTTGATTGGCGCCAATTACGGGTCGCTGGGCTTTAACCAATCAGAGGTTCCCTAGATATCCCTTGGGGACCGAATGGACAAACTATGCTCAACGAAACGTGACTTGCGGTTAAATTCAATATGGCGTTGATTGCGAAACCCACCACGCGCACGGAATATCAAAACAGTGGAAGCATATCTGTCTGGAAAAAATGTGTTTGTTTCTGCGCCAACCGGAGCTGGGAAAAGTTCGACTTTTGAGCTAGCTAGAATCTCCCGAACTACGGTTTCCTTTTAGTCTGCGCAATTTCGGCACAAAAGTCACAAAATGTTTGTCAAAAGTGAACCTTCGCCACTGGATGTCTCCTTTCCGGCGATCAATTCAAGATTCAAACAAGCTTTGGTCAATTCTCGTTTAAAATCTTTTTTCCTAATAACTTAAGTACAGAGTAAACAAATTTGCTCTTTCGATCGACGTAGGAGAAACACACACGTTCGATTATTTGGTCGATCGGAGTGGAACCGATTTTCCGCTATTCAATCAAGGACTTCCAAATGTTATCTGAGACACTAGTTGTAAGTCACGCCACTCCTCGTTTTTGGCGCGAAACGCAAATGAAAAGCCGTCAAGTGAGACAAGTCGACCTCTCGCGACTTCGTCGCTCGCTCGGTCGCTTCGCGGCCTAACATATTCTACCTTGAAATTCATGAGGTCGACTTGTGGCAAGTCTACCTTTAGGTCGGCGGTTTTCGGTGAAAAAAAGTGTCTGCCGTGATGACACTCTTTACTGAGAACTGTCGGCATCCGGTTGTTTTGCAGCGCGAGATAAATGTTTTGTTTTACAACGCATCAGGGTTTATTATATCACTTTACAACTTAACCCTGCAATTACGGCCTTTTCCAGTTAATACTAAATGTGATTAACCGTTTTGGCCCATCCGGCGTACAGCTTTACAGCCTCGTGTTCTCGTTGCTTTGGTTCAATGCGCGACAATGGCAACTGAGGTCGTCGAGGTCGCAAATGAAAGCGAAGAGGACGTGCGGTTTCGGTATTCGGGAAAAAATCTGATGCGATTTGCGTTTTTTTGGCGTATTTCTGTGCGGTTTTGTAGTTTTCGGGGCACCCTTACGCCCCCCTCCTTACAAAGAACGTTTGAATAAGACTAGCCGTAATGTAGCTATCTTCTAGACGAATCTATTTACTCTTCATTTTTTTTCATTCAAATGCCTGCATAGTTATCATGGTCTCGATATCTCTAATTATCTGCAGTTTTATAATTCTGAGCATGAACCTGATATTATGAGGAACACTGAACTAACTTTTACAACCAACTATGCAAGAACAGAATTATTTAGGTCCTCTTTTTTTCCTAGAGTTGCTCGTCTTTGGAATAATTTACGTATATCTATTAGGAAGAGGGAATCACAAATCAATGTTGAAAAAAGACCTAAGACTCCACTATTTTGCTACTGATACTAGAGATTTAATGTAATTGTTATTTAATTTCAGTCGGCATTATTTTTGTACCACATAATATTTTACTTTATTCGTTTTATAATACTGCCTGTCATTATGTATATTTTATTCATGTTCTTGTTTTACATATATTGTTTCTGGTGGCCTTTATCACCAGGGAAGTTCATTCCTGTTGCTAGGTCTTCCAGCACCGATTTATTTATATGTTTGTACGTACATATATTTATCTGCTGTAAAATTATTAAGTAAAGTAAAGTACAAACCCTTTGTAACATAACACCTTCATATGCTGAAAGGCGAGAGTCACTTTTCGCGTAATTAAAGTCGGTTGTTATGTAACAGTAGATGACGGCGGTAACTATATCACGTTTCACGAGCTGAACGTTTGCATAAAGATTAAAAAGATAGCAAACGCGCAGTCGGACAGTGTGAATAACCGTGAGTTTTAAAGGGCGGTACCATATCGGAAACCCGAACGCTATAAAGAAGCTAACCATTAACCCCTTGCATTAACCCTAACCCTAATCAGTATTTTCAGTGCTTAGGCCTATAATCAGTATTTACTATGTGTACGCATCACAAGGTATCCAAGGGGGGTTTGAGATATGGAAACAAGTCCTAACCATCTTTTAAATTGTTTCCGGGTAATGTTTTCTCGCAAAACGTTGTTCCTAAATATTACGTAATGTTTTTTGTGAGCGCAAAAGAGTTAAAAACGCGCGGTTTTAAATTTTTAACCGCGCAGCCGTAGGCGTGCGCGGTTTATGTTTTACCTTCGGTTTATTTAACCGCGCAGCCGGAGGCTGGGCGGTTTCTTGCTCTGCCTTCGGTTTTTTAAACCGCGCAGCCGAAGGCTGGGCGGTTTCTTCCTTTGCCTTCGGTTTATTTTTATTTTCTTTTTTTTTTAAACCGCGCAGCCGGAGGCTGAGCGGTTTCTCGCTCGGCTCGCGGTTTTTTTTTTTTTTCCTTGTCGGTGAGCAGACCCGAACTCCCACTCGCTCGGCCAAATGTCGTACCGGATGATGTCATCATCAGCCAATTACAGGCCATTTCTCAGCTCTTTCCGTCATATCCCCCCTCAGGAGCATTTTGTCAGGTTAGCAAATTAACTCGAGACAGAACATGGCCGTCTGTGAGAAATGTTTATTTGGTCAAAATTGGGCCAAACTCCGTTGGAGATTCACATCAGGACATTCAGGATAAAAAATGTAACTTAGGACCCGTTGCTGGCTACTAAGGCTCAAATTATCCAGAGTTAAGCTTTATTTTAGTTTTGCGTGCAAAACAGAAGATTCTGTAATCTGGAATTTTTGTTTCTGTTCACTTTCGA
>JAHPZR010050194.1:10000-20000 GCA_019787425.1 Platygyra sinensis | reverse complement strand
TGGGGAGCCTTTAACAAGGAAAAGGGGAAACAGTTTCATTTATTTTAAATAAATGTCCTTGTCTGAAAGTTTAAGGTAATATTGTGTTCATTGCGCGACTGTTATCTTGGGTTAAAACGTAACTAACGATGGTGTGCAAGTACCATGAGTATGTGCTAAAGGTTCATAATACATGCATGTTTGTGGTTTGAGTGGAACTAAAAGAAAAGAGACACTTAGAGACACTGAATGTTTGTTGGTTTGGAAGATGACACAAGAAAGATGGACTGTTAGGATTTATAATATGTTTGATGTTTAATCAAGACTCCTGGGGATACTCCCGGTTAAATTTGATGGAGGTGTGTGGCCTGCTTGACAAAACCTGTGCCCTATTTATGACCAAAATCTGTGATTTTCCCTATACCCTATTTATGACCAGATCAAAATTTCGATACACTATTTATGACTGTTGCAGCTGACACAGTTGCCCTAAACATAATTTCTGAAGGGCTTGTGTTTATGATCTTATTATCGATAATAATGAAGCCTAGAGTACCAGAAAGAAAACACATTGACCAAAGTGGCCAGCTCAATACCATATTTGTGACCAAAACATCTGAAAAACCATACCCTTTGAAGCTGCACAGAGCCCATATACAGTGAATACCCCTTGGGTCAAGATGTAAGAGAGGGTTATGGTCTTCAATAAATTAAACCTGCTTGAACTTTTTGTAATTGTGAAACTGTGTGGACCACTTCAGTGGAATCCATGTCCGCTGTTACACCTAGAAAATAAACCAATACTCATTTATACAGCATATTAAACTTTAATTGCACTCCTATTCAGCTTAAAAAATTATGAAAAGCAATAATAATTGCATATCCTTTCCTTTTCATGTCTCGCACGGTAGTATCTTACACAGCATGTGACATGTGAAGTCTGTGCAATTCCCGATTTGTCTCATTTTCGAAACCTCCAAAAAGTTAGAAATCCTGGGTCACTAAGGGTCACTTTGGTATTCATTTGTGTATGGACGTTTCTAGAACTAAAATCTTTATCGTAGATTGGAATTACTCCAGCAGAATTGCAACTACGAATGAATTTATGCACTTAGTCAAAGCTGTGTTTACAAAAGGTTTGAAACACTCATATTAAAAGCATCATAAAATAGTTATGTTGACGGATCAATTCCCACAAAATGGTCTGCCGATAGAAGATAAAACAATAAAGATCTAATATCAAGTGTACTTACCTCGGATAAGCGCTTCGTCTCAAGGAAAATCGAACTCAAAAAACCCCGAACTTCGCCGCATGTTCTCAAAACAGGCGCCATCTTGTAAAATCGAACAACGCAAAGCAGTCTGGGAAGACCTTCATTCCTCCTCTGGTCGCGTGTCATTGCTGATGTTATTAAAAAGCTGTGTGTTCACCTCGTTAGACCTCTCAAGTATGGTCTACTCAACAAGCTTATTTAAGCGATATGACAGAGGCTGTACAACGTCGGGCGACTAAGCTCATGGTTGGGAATAGGATTTCTTACAAAGAACGTTTGAATAAGACTGGTTGATGTAGCTATCTTCTAGACGAATCTATTTACTCTTCATTTTATTCATTCAAATACCTGCATAGTTATCATGGCCTCGATATCTCTAATTATCTGCAGTTATATATTTCTGAGCATGAACCCGATATTTTGAGTTAGTTGGTCAGTTACTTTTATTACACTGAAAAGTTACTAAAATTTAGGCTAAAATGTTTATTGACGTTTGTCGCGTGTCATTGCTGATGTTATTAGAAAGCTGTATGTTCACATCGTTAGACCTCTCAAGTGTGGTCTACTCATCAAGCTTATTTAAGCGATATGGCAGAGGCTGTACAACGTTGGGCGACTAAGCTCATGGTTGGGAATAGGATTTCTTACAAAGAACGTTTGAATAAGACTGGTTGATGTAGCTATCTTCTAGACGAATGTATTTACTCTTCATTTTTTTCATTCAAATGCCTGCATAGTTATCATGGCCTCGATATCTCTAATTATCTGCAGTTTTATAATTCTGAGCATGAACCCGATATTTTGAGTTAGTTGGTCAGTTACTTTTATTACACTGAAAAGTTACTAAAATTTAGCCTAAAATGTCTATTGACGTTTGTCGCGTGTCATTGCTGATGTTATTAAAAAGCTGTATGTTCACCTCTCTCAAGTGTGGTCTACTCATCAAGCTTATTTAAGCGATATGGCAGAGGCTGTACAACGTCGGGCGACTAAGCTCATGGTTGGGAATAGGATTTCTTACAAAGAACGTTTGAACAACACTGGTCTAATGTAGCTATCTTCTAGACGAATCTATTTACTCTTCAATTTTTTTTTCATTCAAATGCCTGCATAGTTATTATGGACTCGATATCTCTAATTATCTGCAGTTTTATAATTCTGAGCATAAACCGGATATTTTGAGGAACACTGAACTAACTTTTAAAACTAACTATGCAAGAACAGAATTATTTAGGTCGTCTTTTTTTCCTAGAATTGCTCGTCTTTGGGATGATGAATGATTTGCCAGTAATCGGATACCCATGTTATGCACAAAGAACTCTGGGATCGCCAGGGGGCAAACATTGCTAGTCGCTAGAAGGAAATGTATGGCGAAAAACTGTTCAACGTCCAAAACAAGGGATTTTGGAGAGAGATCAACACTTTTTCGCCGTAGTTTTATCGCAAATGGACTTGGGGAATGTTGATATGCGGAATATGTAAGTAGTTGTCTAAATAACCGTGAAATATGTGATAAAATCTACCGACAAACTTCTTTGCGTGCGTGAGGTTTATTGCGAAATTTACATCGTGTAATGGTCTAAAATATCACAAGATTAGGTATAAATCGAGAGGAAATAACCTAATAGAGCTTTTTCAGTTGTGTACAGGCTCCTTGTGGCGTATTTTTAAGTAAGGTGACATATAATATTGGAATTATGCCCGGTGAACGATTGTGCTGTGTAGGGTAAAATCCTTGAGCCCCAAAAGTAAACATTGCAGGTTACGCAGGATTCTAGTCATATCGTGCACGTAATTTTCTGAAGGAATTTTTTCGATATTCACAGCCTAGTTGGCACATGATTTGTACTCTATAGATTAGGTGTAAAGAAGTTCCTCTTATCCATCTTGTTCAAACCCCCTGACGAAGTCTCTGTGCATCAGACGAAAACGGTCGGAGAAAATAAAACAAGTTGATAAGATCTGTTGCTGTGTGCTCACTAGTACTTATTTAAAGAAAAATTGCATTGCTTCTTTGTTGTGATCGATGAACATGAATCAGTGATCATAATCGGTTTAGAAGTAAACCTCTTTTTCTGTGACGCCGAGGAGGTGCAAATCGCTCACTGGCTTATATGAGCAGCGATGCACAATAGTGCCCGTGATCTTGCTTTTCTTAACATGTTCCTTCGCATAGTTCGAAGAGTAGCGGGTGAATTTAAACCTTCGGATTTTTTTCAATGAAGGCAGAACTTAACCTATGGCTTTCTTCATGTTTCTCATCGCTCATTTCATCCCTCCAAAGAGCAATAGCGCGGTAAAAACGGTTTCCGTCTCCTCTGACAACTACTTCGCTCCTTTGAGGAGGTACATTTCCAGAAGCCATAATTTGTTTATTAAAGAAGTAACTAATAAGAAAACAGGCCGTACACACGTAAACTGAAACTAAAAAGGCTTTATTGGGTTATTTCCTCTCCATTTATACCTAATCTTGTGATATTTTAGACTATTACACGGTGTAAATTTCGAAATAAACATTTAATACCATACACAAGCAAAGAAATTTATCGGTAGATTTTATCACATATTTCACAGTTATTCAAACAACTACTCACATATTTTGCATATCAACATTCCCCAAGTCCATTTGCGATCAAACTACGGCGAAAAAGTGTTGATCTCCTTCCAAAATCCCTTTTTTTGGACGTGGAACAGCTTTTCGCCATACATTTCCTTCTAGCCACAAGCAATGTTTGCCCCTGGCGATCCCAGAGTTCTTTGCCCAAAGCATTGCATCCGATCACTGGCAAATCATTCATTAGGCTCGATTTCGGGAAATGAGCCCGCGCTCCTCCCCCGAATGCACGGCTGGACGCGTGAGGATTCTTTTGTTAGTCTTAACCAATCAGATAACTGCCCGCAGATTTTTGTCGGGCATAAATTATCTCGCCAGTCTGAATTGCTACTGATAGCAGAGATTTAATGTAATTGTTATTTAATTTCAGTCATTATTTTTGTAACACATAATGTTTTACTATATTCGTTTTATAATACTGCCTGTCATTATGTATATTTTATTCATGTTCTTGTTTTACATATATTGTTTCTTGTGGCTTTTATCACCAGGGAAGCTCATTCCTGTTGCTAGGTCTTCCAGCAGCTATTTATTTATATGTTTGTATGTACATTTATCTTTTTTTCGGCTCGTGAGTTGGCGGAATTCAACAAATCCTGCAATCTGATTGGTTCCTGGAGCGGGCGGAATTCTCTCATACGGACCGTTACAGCGGGCGGAATCCATCGAGTTGATCTATTTTCGTGAATGAATTAGCGGTTATCGTCAATCTTTCGCCCTTTTTTCACTTCCAAAGACGATTAATTAATGCAAGTTTACCTCTATTCACCTTTAGATGGCAAGGAAAGTTACTGTAAGTAAATTCAATTGAAGTTTTTGAAGTTGTGAGAGTTTGTTTGGTTTTTTGTTGCTCGGCGCTGTAATGGCGCGTAATCTTGTGTGTCTCTCTGTACAATTTTTAGTAAAAACTGAGTCAATTTCAGTCGAGTTTCCCTCTCTAATCGTTGCTGTACTTCACAGAATTCCTGTGGAGTACATTTAACGAATTTCCTCGTTATCTGCTACTCAATTTATGGTAGAAAAGTCTAATTCAGTCGAGTGATTCGCAATGATCGACAAAAACTGTTTTTGTAGTACAACTTCAAACTTTGAATAAATAAATAGCTGCTGGAAGACCTAGCAACAGGAATGAGCTTCCCTGGTGATAAAAGCCACAAGAAACAATATATGTAAAACAAGAACATGAATAAAATATACATAATGACAGGCAGTATTATAAAACGAATATAGTAAAACATTATGTGTTACAAAAATAATGACTGAAATTAAATAACAATTACATTAAATCTCTGCTATCAGTAGCAATTCAGACTGGCGAGATAATTTATGCCCGACAAAAATCTGCGGGCAGTTATCTGATTGGTTAAGACTAACAAAAGAATCCTCACGCGTCCAGCCGTGCATTCGGGGGGAGGAGCGCGGGCTCATTTCCCGAAATCGAGCCTAATGAATGATTTGCCAGTGATCGGATGCAATGCTTTGGGCAAAGAACTCTGGGATCGCCAGGGGCAAACATTGCTTGTGGCTAGAAGGAAATGTATGGCGAAAAGCTGTTCCACGTCCAAAAAAAGGGATTTTGGAAGGAGATCAACACTTTTTCGCCGTAGTTTGATCGCAAATGGACTTGGGGAATGTTGATATGCAAAATATGTGAGTAGTTGTTTGAATAACTGTGAAATATGTGATAAAATCTACCGATAAATTTCTTTGCTTGTGTATGGTATTAAATGTTTATTTCGAAATTTACACCGTGTAATAGTCTAAAATATCACAAGATTAGGTATAAATGGAGAGGAAATAACCCAATAAAGCCTTTTTAGTTTCAGTTTACGTGTGTACGGCCTGTTTTCTTATTAGTTACTTCTTTAATAAACAAATTATGGCTTCTGGAAATGTACCTCCTCAAAGGAGCGAAGTAGTTGTCAGAGGAGACGGAAACCGTTTTTACCGCGCTATTGCTCTTTGGAGGGATGAAATGAGCGATGAGAAACATGAAGAAAGCCATAGGTTAAGTTCTGCCTTCATTGAAAAAAATCCGAAGGTTTAAATTCACCCGCTACTCTTCGAACTATGCGAAGGAACATGTTAAGAAAAGCAAGATCACGGGCACTATTGTGCATCGCTGCTCATATAAGCCAGTGAGCGATTTGCACCTCCTCGGCGTCACAGAAAAAGAGGTTTACTTCTAAACCGATTATGATCACTGATTCATGTTCATCGATCACAACAAAGAAGCAATGCAATTTTTCTTTAAATAAGTACTAGTGAGCACACAGCAACAGATCTTATCAACTTGTTTTATTTTCTCCGACCGTTTTCGTCTGATGCACAGAGACTTCGTCAGGGGGTTTGAACAAGATGGATAAGAGGAACTTCTTTACACCTAATCTATAGAGTACAAATCATGTGCCAACTAGGCTGTGAATATCGAAAAAATTCCTTCAGAAAATTACGTGCACGATATGACTAGAATCCTGCGTAACCTGCAATGTTTACTTTTGGGGCTCAAGGATTTTACCCTACACAGCACAATCGTTCACCGGGCATAATTCCAATATTATATGTCACCTTACTTAAAAATACGCCACAAGGAGCCTGTACACAACTGAAAAAGCTCTATTAGGTTATTTCCTCTCGATTTATACCTAATCTTGTGATATTTTAGACCATTACACGATGTAAATTTCGCAATAAACCTCACGCACGCAAAGAAGTTTGTCGGTAGATTTTATCACATATTTCACGGTTATTTAGACAACTACTTACATATTCCGCATATCAACATTCCCCAAGTCCATTTGCGATAAAACTACGGCGAAAAAGTGTTGATCTCTCTCCAAAATCCCTTGTTTTGGACGTTGAACAGTTTTTCGCCATACATTTCCTTCTAGCGACTAGCAATGTTTGCCCCCTGGCGATCCCAGAGTTCTTTGTGCATAACATGGGTATCCGATTACTGGCAAATCATTCATCATCCCAAAGACGAGCAATTCTAGGAAAAAAAGACGACCTAAATAATTCTGTTCTTGCATAGTTAGTTTTAAAAGTTAGTTCAGTGTTCCTCAAAATATCCGGTTTATGCTCAGAATTATAAAACTGCAGATAATTAGAGATATCGAGTCCATAATAACTATGCAGGCATTTGAATGAAAAAAAAATTGAAGAGTAAATAGATTCGTCTAGAAGATAGCTACATTAGACCAGTGTTGTTCAAACGTTCTTTGTAAGAAATCCTATTCCCAACCATGAGCTTAGTCGCCCGACGTTGTACAGCCTCTGCCATATCGCTTAAATAAGCTTGATGAGTAGACCACACTTGAGAGAGGTGAACATACAGCTTTTTAATAACATCAGCAATGACACGCGACAAACGTCAATAGACATTTTAGGCTAAATTTTAGTAACTTTTCAGTGTAATAAAAGTAACTGACCAACTAACTCAAAATATCGGGTTCATGCTCAGAATTATAAAACTGCAGATAATTAGAGATATCGAGGCCATGATAACTATGCAGGCATTTGAATGAAAAAAATGAAGAGTAAATACATTCGTCTAGAAGATAGCTACATCAACCAGTCTTATTCAAACGTTCTTTGTAAGAAATCCTATTCCCAACCATGAGCTTAGTCGCCCAACGTTGTACAGCCTCTGCCATATCGCTTAAATAAGCTTGATGAGTAGACCACACTTGAGAGGTCTAACGATGTGAACATACAGCTTTCTAATAACATCAGCAATGACACGCGACAAACGTCAATAAACATTTTAGCCTAAATTTTAGTAACTTTTCAGTGTAATAAAAGTAACTGACCAACTAACTCAAAATATCGGGTTCATGCTCAGAAATATATAACTGCAGATAATTAGAGATATCGAGGCCATGATAACTATGCAGGTATTTGAATGAATAAAATGAAGAGTAAATAGATTCGTCTAGAAGATAGCTACATCAACCAGTCTTATTCAAACGTTCTTTGTAAGAAATCCTATTCCCAACCATGAGCTTAGTCGCCCGACGTTGTACAGCCTCTGTCATATCGCTTAAATAAGCTTGTTGAGTAGACCATACTTGAGAGGTCTAACGAGGTGAACACACAGCTTTTTAATAACATCAGCAATGACACGCGACCAGAGGAGGAATGAAGGTCTTCCCAGACTGCTTTGCGTTGTTCGATTTTACAAGATGGCGCCTGTTTTGAGAACATGCGGCGAAGTTCGGGGTTTTTTGAGTTCGATTTTCCTTGAGACGAAGCGCTTATCCGAGGTAAGTACACTTGATATTAGATCTTTATTGTTTTATCTTCTATCGGCAGACCATTTTGTGGGAATTGATCCGTCAACATAACTATTTTATGATGCTTTTAATATGAGTGTTTCAAACCTTTTGTAAACACAGCTTTGACTAAGTGCATAAATTCATTCGTAGTTGCAATTCTGCTGGAGTAATTCCAATCTACGATAAAGATTTTAGTTCTAGAAACGTCCATACACAAATGAATACCAAAGTGACCCTTAGTGACCCAGGATTTCTAACTTTTTGGAGGTTTCGAAAATGAGACAAATCGGGAATTGCACAGACTTCACATGTCACATGCTGTGTAAGATACTACCGTGCGAGACATGAAAAGGAAAGGATATGCAATTATTATTGCTTTTCATAATTTTTTAAGCTGAATAGGAGTGCAATTAAAGTTTAATATGCTGTATAAATGAGTATTGGTTTATTTTCTAGGTGTAACAGCGGACATGGATTCCACTGAAGTGGTCCACACAGTTTCACAATTACAAAAAGTTCAAGCAGGTTTAATTTATTGAAGACCATAACCCTCTCTTACATCTTGACCCAAGGGGTATTCACTGTATATGGGCTCTGTGCAGCTTCAAAGGGTATGGTTTTTCAGATGTTTTGGTCACAAATATGGTATTGAGCTGGCCACTTTGGTCAATGTGTTTTCTTTCTGGTACTCTAGGCTTCATTATTATCGATAATAAGATCATAAACACAAGCCCTTCAGAAATTATGTTTAGGGCAACTGTGTCAGCTGCAACAGTCATAAATAGTGTATCGAAATTTTGATCTGGTCATAAATAGGGTATAGGGAAAATCACAGATTTTGGTCATAAATAGGGCACAGGTTTTGTCAAGCAGGCCACACACCTCCATCAAATTTAACCGGGAGTATCCCCAGGAGTCTTGATTAAACATCAAACATATTATAAATCCTAACAGTCCATCTTTCTTGTGTCATCTTCCAAACCAACAAACATTCAGTGTCTCTAAGTGTCTCTTTTCTTTTAGTTCCACTCAAACCACAAACATGCATGTATTATGAACCTTTAGCACATACTCATGGTACTTGCACACCATCGTTAGTTACGTTTTAACCCAAGATAACAGTCGCGCAATGAACACAATATTACCTTAAACTTTCAGACAAGGACATTTATTTAAAATAAATGAAACTGTTTCCCCTTTTCCTTGTTAAAGGCTCCCCAGGTTAAAACAAAAATCACTCTTAAATCACAAGAAACAAACAATAGAAACTTAAGTACAACTAAGTCAACTCAAGTTTATTTCAGAGGCAAAACATTGGAACTAACTGTACAGACTACACAAGAAAATAACAATTTATTATGTTAATAAACATTTTCCCTTCATGAATACACACTGAATTTAAAACCTGCATATAAGAAACCAACTTTTCTTTTAGATCCTGCTGGGCAAAGATTTTCATTTAAACCCCTCTAAACCTGGTCCTTTATGTACCTTTAGGTCCAAGACAGATTGCAGCTCATTCAGACAATTGCATTTTTTTATATCAAAAACAACCAATTTTCTTCCAGCAACACAAATATATATATATATTTTAAGAAAATAGGAACCTGGTCAAAGAACCTAAAAAACTTAATTTGCCACAAAACTACAATTATTTAAGAATCTTTTATTGGGTAATCTTAATATGGGAAGATACCAGATACATTCTATGGAAATTAATACAAAGACTCAACGACACAAGCTGACCACGAAGGAGAGCCCGTTTGAACTTTGGAATCTTTCTTCCCATCAATAACTACGGACGAACGAGCGACTATCGCCGGAAAATAACTCGAATTTGAATGCGTTGCAATATA
>JAHPZR010050194.1:0-2500 GCA_019787425.1 Platygyra sinensis | reverse complement strand
AAAAAACATTACGTAATATTTAGGAACAACGTTTTGCGAGAAAACATTACCCGGAAACAATTTAAAAGATGGTTAGGACTTGTTTCCATATCTCAAACCCCCCTTGGATACCTTGTGATGCGTACACATAGTAAATACTGATTATAGGCCTAAGCACTGAAAATACTGATTAGGGTTAGGGTTAATGCAAGGGGTTAATGGTTAGCTTCTTTATAGCGTTCGGGTTTCCGATATGGTACCGCCCTTTAAAACTCACGGTTATTCACACTGTCCGACTGCGCGTTTGCTATCTTTTTAATCTTTATGCAAACGTTCAGCTCGTGAAACGTGATATAGTTACCGCCGTCATCTACTGTTACATAACAACCGACTTTAATTACGCGAAAAGTGACTCTCGCCTTTCAGCATATGAAGGTGTTATGTTACAAAGGGTTTGTACTTTACTTTACTTAATAATTTTACAGCAGATAAATATATGTACGTACAAACATATAAATAAATCGGTGCTGGAAGACCTAGCAACAGGAATGAACTTCCCTGGTGATAAAGGCCACCAGAAACAATATATGTAAAACAAGAACATGAATAAAATATACATAATGACAGGCAGTATTATAAAACGAATAAAGTAAAATATTATGTGGTACAAAAATAATGCCGACTGAAATTAAATAACAATTACATTAAATCTCTAGTATCAGTAGCAAAATAGTGGAGTCTTAGGTCTTTTTTCAACATTGATTTGTGATTCCCTCTTCCTAATAGATATACGTAAATTATTCCAAAGACGAGCAACTCTAGGAAAAAAAGAGGACCTAAATAATTCTGTTCTTGCATAGTTGGTTGTAAAAGTTAGTTCAGTGTTCCTCATAATATCAGGTTCATGCTCAGAATTATAAAACTGCAGATAATTAGAGATATCGAGACCATGATAACTATGCAGGCATTTGAATGAAAAAAAATGAAGAGTAAATAGATTCGTCTAGAAGATAGCTACATTACGGCTAGTCTTATTCAAACGTTCTTTGTAAGGAGGGGGGCGTAAGGGTGCCCCGAAAACTACAAAACCGCACAGAAATACGCCAAAAAAACGCAAATCGCATCAGATTTTTTCCCGAATACCGAAACCGCACGTCCTCTTCGCTTTCATTTGCGACCTCGACGACCTCAGTTGCCATTGTCGCGCATTGAACCAAAGCAACGAGAACACGAGGCTGTAAAGCTGTACGCCGGATGGGCCAAAACGGTTAATCACATTTAGTATTAACTGGAAAAGGCCGTAATTGCAGGGTTAAGTTGTAAAGTGATATAATAAACCCTGATGCGTTGTAAAACAAAACATTTATCTCGCGCTGCAAAACAACCGGATGCCGACAGTTCTCAGTAAAGAGTGTCATCACGGCAGACACTTTTTTTCACCGAAAACCGCCGACCTAAAGGTAGACTTGCCACAAGTCGACCTCATGAATTTCAAGGTAGAATATGTTAGGCCGCGAAGCGACCGAGCGAGCGACGAAGTCGCGAGAGGTCGACTTGTCTCACTTGACGGCTTTTCATTTGCGTTTCGCGCCAAAAACGAGGAGTGGCGTGACTTACAACTAGTGTCTCAGATAACATTTGGAAGTCCTTGATTGAATAGCGGAAAATCGGTTCCACTCCGATCGACCAAATAATCGAACGTGTGTGTTTCTCCTACGTCGATCGAAAGAGCAAATTTGTTTACTCTGTACTTAAGTTATTAGGAAAAAAGATTTTAAACGAGAATTGACCAAAGCTTGTTTGAATCTTGAATTGATCGCCGGAAAGGAGACATCCAGTGGCGAAGGTTCACTTTTGACAAACATTTTGTGACTTTTGTGCCGAAATTGCGCAGACTAAAAGGAAACCGTAGTTCGGGAGATTCTAGCTAGCTCAAAAGTCGAACTTTTCCCAGCTCCGGTTGGCGCAGAAACAAACACATTTTTTCCAGACAGATATGCTTCCACTGTTTTGATATTCCGTGCGCGTGGTGGGTTTCGCAATCAACGCCATATTGAATTTAACCGCAAGTCACGTTTCGTTGAGCATAGTTTGTCCATTCGGTCCCCAAGGGATATCTAGGGAACCTCTGATTGGTTAAAGCCCAGCGACCCGTAATTGGCGCCAATCAAGTAGGAAAAGTCCTTCGTCCGGCGGGTACTAAACAGACAAGACGAAGGACTTTTCAGAAAGTCTAACCTAAAGGTTGTAATAACCGCAAACCGCTTAGTGTTTTGAAACGGCAATACCGCGATTTAAAATAAAAATTACCACAAAACCGCACCAAAAATAACGCAAAACCGCATCACCGCAAACCCTTACGCCCCCCTCTGTAAGAAATCCTCTTCTCAACCATGAGCTTAGTCGCCGGACGTGGTACAGCCTCTGCCATATCGCTTAAATAAGCTTGATGAGTAGACCACACTTGAGAGGTGTAACGAGGTGAAGATACAGGTTTTTGATAACATCAGCAATGACTCAC
>JAHPZR010050193.1:10000-12352 GCA_019787425.1 Platygyra sinensis | reverse complement strand
GATATCCCGCGCGATTTCGCAGGATAATTGTTAATTAGCCGAAACAGCTGCCCATAGCTGCCCCTGCCCGGGTGATATGGCTGCGCGCATGCGTTAGGTACTGGTGAGACCGTGGGTTGGAGTTCGAGTGTGTCACTTGCTTTCATTGTTGTTACATGAACGATAGCCAATTTTTCCACTAGAATTCTAGGCTTCCTCCCCCCCCCCCCCAAAAAAAAGAGTCACTAAAATGCTCGGTTAATGCCTTACATAGGGTTTTGTTAAACTTTAACAGGTGCCCATGATTTCAATAACTTCAATAACAGTTCTTGCGTACAATACCAGTGTTTATGAGTCAACTGGATTTACCTCTTACCGTCTAATTAATGTTCGGCAGGGTAGCTATTTTGCCCCTTGTCGCAGTCCTGAAGCTTGAGACACCACCCCCAGAGTTGAAATGTGGGGGAGCGGGGTGGTGGGGGGGGGAGGAACAGAGTTTTCCCGATTATGTTATTCAGCAGAAGAAGCAACTGGAGGAAACAGACCACATTGCGAGAGAACACCTCAAGCGGGCACAGAAATCTCAGAAATCTTATTAAGACACCAAGTGCCATAATCAGTGGTTCCGTGTAAGAGACTGAGTCTGGCCGATCGAAACCGAACCAGGGGCCCGTTTCTCGAAGCTCCCGGTAATTACAAGGGGCCCGTTTCTCAAAGCTCCCGATAATTACCGGGCTCGTTAGGCTGTTTTGTTTTGCATTCTAGAGGGAGTTTTAAAAGGTTTAAAAATTGTACAGTAAAGTCATCAGCTAAAGAAACAAAATGGGCTTCATCAGAGATCAGAACAACGCCCTACTTTTCTTGAGACTGATATCAAAATCTGATTTCGGGCCCGTTAAGTTACCGGGTCTTTCGAGAAACGGGCCCCTGGCCCGTTAAGCTGTTTTGTTTTGGATAGATAGATAGAAAGATCACTGTATTTATACACGGTAAATTCCACTCAGTGGGTCATGTGTGGGTCATGTGTTTTCTATCCATCACATTTTGTAATGCTCCGGCCCACCCCACCCCCCTCCCCCATGTACTTTTTGACAAGTCCCTTACCTATTGCATTGAGGGGGAGAGGAGGTAAGCCGTGGAGTGACGCAGGAGACTGAGGTGGTCCATTTCAATTTACCTGAAACCGTGTTTTACACCACCGGCAGTCCATGAAAAACCTCCTCAAGCAGCCACTTCCGGAGAAGCGGCTCGATCAGAGCCGAGAGATGTGCTACAACCAACTCAGGCCCTGGCAGGGGCTGATGATACTGGCGGGGTCGAATATAATTGGAATGGTTGGAAAATCCTGTGGTTCTGACCACAGAGGGTCGTGTAACGCCTCAAGTTCAGTGCGCGAGTGCTGCCCTTGGTCCGGACGCATAGCCCACGAAGTGCCTTACCAGGCGGAGGTCTCCTCAGTAAACAATGATCGAATCAAGTCAAATTCCAGTTAGACCGAGAAGCGAACGAAGGGAGCCATCCTAGCACCAGGACTATGTTAGAACTTAACAGTTGTCGTTTACCCTGCGTGGCTTTTTATTCTTATTACTTCTGATAATTCAATCTCAGAAGCATATGAAACAGTTCTAGGTGATATGTTTGGTGATATGCTTCTATCAAAGTGAGGAATGATCATCGCAGTTTTAAATTTTCAAATTTAAGCAATTGCAAAGAAGCCTGAAAAAAATCAGGACTTCAACGGGATTCGAACCCGTGACCTCCGCAATCCCGTTGAAGCTCTGATTTTTTCAGGCTTCTTCTCTGCAATTTCTTAAATGGAAAATTAACTGCGATGATCATTCTTCACTTTTATCTACGACCGCAGTGCAAATATGAATTATTTCATATATATACTTCACATGCTTCTATCAATCTCTAACCCCTGGCCTTATCAGGGAGGGGCTAGGGTAGCGTGGGACTGTTATACAACGCGAGGGCCAGAAACACCACCAGCTAATTTTAAGCTTTGACATGCAATTCTGGTCCAACATTTTCTACGTGTTGCATCGGGAACAGATTGAACAGCTTCAATTCCCCAAAAGCTTTCTCATGACCTCAAAAAGGAACATTTTAGACTTTCAGTCTTTGTCTCTGCCTTATTCACGGGCTATCCTTGAGCATGGAGCGCTTTTATCGACGATAGAGAAGAGCGGAACGCCATCATAGTGAGCAGCTGAAAACAAGCGTCGAGGGTCATGGGAAGGGCATGAAAGTTGCCATCTTTCTCTGCGTCCCTACTTTGCGCAGGTTGAACTATTATTTATTTGCTTTGGCGAGGACAACTGCGGAATAGCAGGTCCTTCCTTACAGACGTGGCCCCGGTTGTTCAAAGGC
>JAHPZR010050193.1:0-5000 GCA_019787425.1 Platygyra sinensis | reverse complement strand
TTTTTTTAACTTCCCACATTGATTTTTTGTTCATTTTTGGACAAAGTGGAGATAATTGTAAATAAAATCTGTTTCTGAAAAGAAAAGTAGGGGTCACCGAACATCCAAGATCGTTAAATCCAATCAAAGCTATAGGAATGGCCATCTGCCCTATCATTGTTCATTTTAGTAATTAGCGCGCGCGCTCGATGCATGACGCGGCATGTGAATTTGCGTGCGCAGTAAGGATGCGCAGAAACAATTAGCGCGAACGTCCTTAAACCCCAGTGGAATGAAGATTTGTATCTCAACTGTTATGACTAACGAATTTCTGGTTTCCCATTTCATAAAAAAAAATTAGTCGTAAAAACCTTTATATAATGTTTTTTGCTACCCGAAAGAAACGGCCCCCAACCATAGCGGACAGTATGAATGACCGAGGGACTGACTGACTGCCTGAATAACGGACTGTCTGTCTGACGGACAGACGGACTGACTGACTGACTGCCTGCCTGAATAACGGACTGTCTATCTGTCTGTCTGACGGACAGACCGACTGACTGACTGACTGCCTGAATAACGGACTGTCTATCTGTCTGTCTGACGGACAGACGGACTGACTGCCTGACTGCCTGAATAACGGACAGTCTATCTGTCTGTCTGACGGACAGACGGAGTGAGTGAGTGAGTGACTGACTGACTGATTGGCTGTGACTGATTAACTGACAGGACATACATTACCTTCTTCGCCACTTTAACCGGACAATGAAAGCCACAAGGATGATTCCCACTAATGCTCCAATAGCGATGGGTAGCCAAATATTATCTCCACGGTTTGTCTTATCAGGACCGGGAACAACTGCAAGTTCAGGGAAATAAATAAAGCAAAGATACAACCGTTTTTTTAAGCCCGATCTGTGTGGCATGCAGCTGCTAATCGGAATAATATAGCATAATTTTAGTCTTAGTCTAAAAACTTTCAGTAATTTCAAAACATGATTCCGATTTCTCCAACCTTCTTCTTTTCAAACCTCCCGCTAACTGCCACGAAACGTCGTGTCCTTCTTCTCAGTCAAACACTGTAATTTTACTCCCGATTTCTCAAGCTATTGCTACCCGATTTTCCGAACCAATTTTCGTTCACCTTGGAGGTTCGAAAAACCGAATTTCACTGTAGATATATTTCTTTAGTAAACTCACCGATAATTCATCAAGTTAAAACAAAGAAAATCACAACCATGAAGGAAATTTGAATACCCGGTCTTAATTAGCATAGATTTTCACAATTTCACCTCTCCGTTTACTCCTTTGTTCTCGTTTCGATTGAGAAGGTATATCAAACACTCAAGGAAAGCAATACATATCATCGACCTAAACCAGATAGACAGCCCATGACATTTTACACCACGCATCACTCAGTTCTTTGTCTAGCGAATATCATCGGCCTAAACCAGATGAGCCATGCTGCCTAATTAGCACTCCTGTTAGCCTAAATAGCACTTCTGCTAGCCTAAATAGCGCTCCTGTTAGCCTAAATAGCACTTCTGTTAGCCTAAATAGCGCTCCGGTTAGCCTACATTCATTTAGCTTAGAGGTGCTGTAGCTTTTATATTAGGGTTAGGATTTCTAGTCAAAAAATCGAAAGTTTCCGCAGAGTGACATCGGTGGTTTAGTGGATATGATGCCCGTTTGGTAATCCGATGATCCCGGTTCGAATCCTCTTCATGCCAACTTTTTTAACTTAAGAAAAAAAGTTTAAGTGTGAATTCTACACCATGTATGAAGAGTAAGAAGTTTCACATGATCTAAGTCGATGTTATGTAGCTGCTTTCAACACTCAAGACAGTGTTTCATTGGTTATTCAAACACCTTGAATATCGTCAAAATACCCCGCTGCTCGTCGTATTTTCAACTCTCTTCTCGGTGTCTGGATATCCCGATGAAAAACTGTGTCTCGTATTTGAAATAATCATTACATCATATTTCTCCACGCAATTTCTTAAAAACAGGAAAAAAAAGACGAGTGACCCGACCACGACGGTGAGAACTAGATTTGAATTCATGTTTCGGAAAACTACTAAGACGGTATACGTAAAAAAAACTTTCTCTTGGTATCTGCTGCCCTGCGATCAGGCGTTCCTATTTTCGGCGAATGTCTGACTGCAGGTTAGGTATTTGCGAGCAAACGTGATCGAACACACTGCGAATGAGAGTAAAGCAAATACACAGTTCTCGGCATGATTAAATTAAACCACCGCTTGTTCAAACGCAACATCTCATTTTAATTTTTTCCTTCATCTTACATATAACAACAGTACAGTCATTAACTTCCCCCGCCCAATCAGTGCATGACTCAAAATACTTAGGAACTAACCTTTACAATGGGGTCGCTTCAGTGCTATCGCGAATGGAGCATGGCTCGCTCCAATTTCCACAACCGCCTCCAGTGCACATGGCCACTCTTGCGGTGTAATTTTTGCCTGGTTCAAGATTTTTAATGGGACTCCTACACTCGCTGACTTGTTATTACGTGGTAGCAATTCAGCCAGGGATGTATTGACAACTATTCTCTGATCACCATAGTAAACCAAGAACTTGTTGGGTTTTCCATTCCAAGTACCGATTGATGGTACCTGTGTAAAAAGGAAAATTATAGTTACAAAAAGGCCGAAACCTATTTAGAACTGTATCAGATAGGAGATGAAGGACTACGGAAGTCGTTTCTGAAGAATCAAAGGGACCGAGTAAAGAGTCTTTCGGCCTTTATGCACCAGTTCTGTGTCGCCGAGAGTCAAGTTTTAAGAAGATGTGTAAAGCTGTTTTGTTTCTAATGAAGATTTTTAGCTACTGCATAAGTGCAGCAGTTTCTCCAAAATTATGCAGTCATTGTAAATTGCCGTAACTACTAAGAAGCCACACGCTTCACTCATCTAGCAATTAAGAATTTTTTTTAACGATAATTCTCTTAATTCCCGTGCAATAACATGCAGCGACACCATACGTGCAGCAGAACATAAGACACTTTTTTTTTCCCACCAACTAAAATAGTTAGATTCATCACCTTCCACGATAACAAGAGCTTCATGTCTTGACCTGTTCTTCATTTCACACCATATGGTGCTTCACTAGGTGCTGGAAACAGACAGGAAAAGAAATGTAGTACACGACAGCGCTCAGTTTAAGCGTTATCCATTAAGCACCCCTATTCCAATACATGCTCATACAGCGACAGAAACACTGAAGACACTCACAATGAATAGACTGATTAGAACAATGAGTTTTGAAGTCTGCCTTCTTATCAGAACCTTCAACGTAATACTGAACATTATGACTGTCACACTCCTATTGTCACATTTCTCGAGTTAAAACTAAATTTAATATTATTATAATTAGTACAATTACTATTAATAATGGTAATAGGACAGAGTGGAGTCCAATTCGGTCTGTAATCATACGAGTAATTAAAAAAAATCGGACGACCGCGAAGGGGGAGTCCGATTTGTTAAGGTGGCTGAACACAGTTTTTGTACCTCTGTTTCATTTACCTTTGCTTCTAAAACCCTTGATCCTTTGGTCGCCAAAAATGGCAGCAAGCAAGTTAACAACACAATCTTCAACTTTTTGATAATTAAACTGTCGTATGTGCCGTTGCCATGGCAACATGATTAATTATAAACAGGCGTTTAAAATCGGTTTTGTTTATTTGCCGAAAATCTAGTCATTAGATTTTCTTTATAATTTGCATGCAACAAGCTTGTAACGATACTCACATGTTAGCGCTATTTTAATAATAATTTAACAAACAGATCTTTAATTATCCCTCGTTGAAGGTTCACTGGCATATCTTGAATTTCCTTTGTTAAATTTAATTTTTTTTTGAATCCTCCAGTTACCTATTTCCTAAAGTATTTTCGCTCTAAATTTCGTGAAATTCTAATGAGTGGTTCTCGTGAAATAGGCATATCTCCGAAAGTCAATTTTTCACTCAATCGCAATTTTTTCGACTTACTACGCATGCGCTGCATTTAACTGGGTTCCTTCGGTAACAAACAAAAGCTGAAAATTGCTGGGTTCTTTGCATCGTTACCTTTTCTAACGTATCTTTGTAATGAAAGGCTAAAGCCATCAATACACTGCTTTCAATTATAGAGAAAAATAACACAGATAGTGCGAGTGTTGAGTAAATAAAATGATCGCTCTATTGACGGCTTGTTTGTTTTTTGAAATCCTTGTGCACGTGCTGAATTGCATCAGCAAAAGCGCGCACGAAAACTGTGTTCAGCCACCTTAATCACTAGTATGACTACAGACAGAATTGGACGACACGATGTCCTACTGCCAATTAGTAATCATAACAATTACAATTTCCCAAAAAGCAAAAGCAAAAGTTCATTTGAATATAGTTAATAAAGCGGAATGGTTAAGAAGCCCGGCAAACATCAAAGGAGCAAACAAAGATGCCAAGATTTAGGTTGGAAGGTCCATGACCATGCAAAACCTTTTGTTTAGCGCTCATACACCATGCATGAATTACGTAACCAACACGTTTCTATTGGCTAGATCCTCAGAACGGAGTAAACAACTATTGTGTTTTGTGCAGGGTCAAGGCCCAAAAAAGTGAACCAATAAGTTTGTCGAGTTTCACATCACACTTAAAAATATGTACAATAGCTTGCAAAATAGCTGTTAGGTTCTTTTCAAAATAGTCACCGGAGACTAAACCTCCACAATTTTACAAACTCAGTCTCTTTGACTGGGCTACTATAGTGATTGTAATCAATGTTGTGATTGGTGGATGTAGTGGTGGACCTAAAATGATTGGCTCATGTTACTGTCTGATTACAGGTGTCAGATTACAGCCAACTGTCCGATTACAACTTTGCAAATTAATTACAGCAAAATACAACAGTTTATGCACTAATCACATTTGAGGAAATTGTACTTGTTAATTGATTACTACTATTATCAGTAAGTTTCATTTGACCGAGTGGAGTAAAATTCAGGGAGTAAATGGATGTTAC
>JAHPZR010050192.1:0-19915 GCA_019787425.1 Platygyra sinensis | reverse complement strand
CCACTCGTGTTTATTTTTCTTGTGTCATATTTGGTCTGCATGATCTCCGTTGCTATATGCATGTTGCTTCGTGAGTCTGACACCTCTGTGAATTTGCCATGTTTTTAATGCATATGGTAAGCTCATTTGTTATTGCAATATATATGTTTTGTAAGTTTATCTAAGTATTTGCTTTCACTCTCTACCCCTGTCCCTCGCTGTACTACTGTCCTCTGTACTCCTTCCTGTTCCTCTGTACTGTCAGCGCCCTGTTCCTCTGGGCCTACTATTCCTCTTGATTGTCGTACATGGTTAACTTCCTCTCTAGATCCAATCTCGATATCGCTGTCAAAGCTTTCTTCAGGGAAGATACGTCTAACCAGTGAAACTTTGTCAGCATCTTCTAAAGAGCGAAGAATGTTCAAGGGTTCTCTAGATTATGCGTGCAGTAAAGTAGTAATAAAGTTGCAGCCCGCTGCTCTGACTCCAAATCTTTGAAAATCTGGAGCTTAACAGCATTGTAAGCTTGTTTAAGTTCGTCAGTCAGTTTGTCTGAAGTCTGTGATGACATGGCGGTTGTCATCTGGCGGAAGAGGAGTATGGCGAGAAACCCGACCTTTTATACCGTGGAATATTAAACAGCACCAAAGTAGGGAAATGCAATGACGTAATTAGACCCATGGTAACATGCATTCATTATTTTGCATTAATCAGCACATCTAAAACACAATGCGCCCTTCACAAGACAGCTTTGATAAGCTGGTTTATAAATATCGAATGACCCTAAGTCACCTCCCATCCATCCAAGTACTATCCATCCAACATCGTATTTCGAAAAGTGAAAGTGTTTAACAGAACGTAGCTTTATGATAATTGGAATACAACGTTGCTTTGATTGGTAACGACGACTGCAATGGCAATTAATGCATCAGTCAAATTGAAACCCCTTTGTAACCACTTCCGGTAAAGTTGGGAAATATTTTTTCCATTTGATTGACGTTTCCCTGATCGATGGATTTTAAATGTTTGATAAGCAAAGTTCACATTAAGCTCAAGCTACTGTTCAAGATCGAAAGACAAGTTAGAGCGAAATTCTCCGTAGGAAAATCGAGACCAGCGAACGTTGGTAAGCTACGATCTGCTGATTTACATTGTTACGTAAATTTGTGATTCTAGTGAGAGCTATACTTAGATTTGGATCGCTTTCAAAGTTCTCGGGTCGTCTCTGATTACACCGAGGGTGCAGAGTAACTGTGGGCACAGAGGAACAGTAGGTACAGAGAAGCATTAGGTACGGAGGAACATAGGAACAGCAAGTACAGCTGATCAGAGGACCATTAGGTATAGAGGAAGAGTGGGCTTAGAGGAACTAAGGCAACAGGGGCAGAGAGGAGCGGGTGAAGAGTAGGTACAGGGGAACAGAAGAGAGAAGAACAGAGGAACAGTAGGTACGGGGAAAAGTAGGGCTAGAAGAACAAAGGAACAGTGGTAAAGCGGGACAGAGATACAGTAGGTACAGAGGAACAGTAGGTACAGAGGGGAACAGAAGGCTTAGAGGAATTGAGGAACAGGGGTGCAGAGGAAGTGAAACAGAGGAATAGTAGGCCCAGAGGAACAGGGGCTGACAGTACAGAGGAACAGAAGATACAGAGGACAGTAAGTACAGAGGGACAGGGGTAGAGAGGAAAGCAAATACGTAGAGAACTTAAAAACATATATTGCAATACAAATGAGCCTTACCAATGCATAAACACATGGCAAATTCACAGAGGTGTCAGACTCACGAAGCAACATGCATATAGCAACGGAGATCATGCAGACCAATGACACAAAAATAAACACGAGTGGAGCAATCAAAAGGTCGAGAAACCGATTCGAAAAAAGAACGGTTAATGTACAAATGCCACCACAGGTCACCCAAGCGTAATCTAAAGGGGTGTGTATGGTGACATGGCCGAAATATAAGAGTTTGTATGGAAACGAAGAAATGCCATTACAATCGTTCACTGTATGGGTTATTTACCAAATTGCACCGTAGGGAAGTTATATCAAAACTCGCTCAAATCTCGTTCAAACTCCCGGGATGAGAAAAAATGATAAGATGGAATGTTCACGAGTATTTATTTGGTAACTAACCCGTACAGTGAACGACTGTAATGTAATTTCTTCATTTCCATACAAACTCTTCCAGCCCTTTTTCATCACCGGCACAAAACCCTTATATTACGATTGGTTGACCTGTGATGCCACGAACCGTAGGAGTCGTGTAGGCCTGTAAACCCCATTAAATGACGGTATTGCTCTACAAGAAGCAACAAACAGAAAGAATTCCTTCGAACGAAACAGAAGAACAAAAGATGTCAAACACTTCCGGCCCTAGTCTCCAGCAAATAAAGGCGAATTTACGTGTCCTCGACGAAATTAAAGGACAAGACTGTAAAGATAGCAACCCCATCGTTCTCACTATAACGCCATCTCAGGCACCAGATTCGAATGAAAGAAGCGCGAGTACAGGTGCGAGAACATCAACTTTCCCTCGCGACTTGACGTAAACACACCGGCCTTTGTTCCGCATGATATCGACTAATCAGCGATGAGGACCGAATCTGAGCGATACAATTCTCAACTTTGGCGCATTCAGGAAGAGGACGCCGAAATTCAGAAAACACAAGTTGAACTGCTAAGAAGAATGACCGTTCCATTTCCAAAGCCTTAAGTATTCGAGGAAAACATCTTAGACTGAGCATCCGAAATAGGAAATGCCTTTGATCAAAGCTTACAAGAGCAACTTTACTTATGTTTTTGTTTGTTGAATATCACCATTTAGAATGAATGAAATATAAGCGACATAAACATGAAGCGCGTGTTGAAACAGTGCGCGCGAGGACACTCGAGAAGAAGAGAAAGTTGGGACAAGAGTTAGAACTGTGCAAGGGAGGGAGAAGACGCGCTACTTGAGAAACAATGACCGCTTATCAGTTCCACCGCCTGATACCCAGGCTATGTTAGTACAGGCTTAAACCTGGAGGGTGTAACATCAACCTCGTTCCCAGGTTGGGTGTAACATAAAAGAAATAATGAATTCGTTGCCACTGCAGTATACCATGAAGACGACACAAAATGCGGTTTTATCTGTTGTTTCATCTTTCTTAGATCTTTGCATTTAACGTCGATGGTTTAACGAAGATAACCGATTTAAAATACATTGCTAGAACCGGGCGGGAAAAGTCAAAGCGCAGATTTAACGCCCAACACTTTGACTATTCTGAACCAGTGTTTAATTGATCCCTTTGGGAGTCTCATAAGGAGTCTGGTAGTTTTAAAATTATGATTGTTTGGAGATTAAAAGCTTCAGCTCAAGAAAAATCCTTCGGTGAAACTCTACAAACAACCGAACATGATGGAACAAGAACAGAACTGAATCGATCATTTTCATTTGATTGTAAGTCGTGTTTCTAGTTGGCAATAATGAACCCAGGTACCTGCAATATCTTCCTGTCTTCTCTTCTATTATTGTCTTTGTTATCATCGTGGTTGTTTTGTTATATTGTTTGTTTTTTTTGGCTCCCAGTCTCAACACTAGATTTGTTAACCCCCACTGATACCGTTTGTTTATCCTAGTTAATAAGAAAAAGTATCACACGTTGTTAAGTAAATGACCAAGTTTATTTCTTACTTCATGACACATTTCTGAACCGTCTTAAGTTTTCATATTCTTAGCAACTGTCCCGCCATCAGTCATAACACGTCGTTGGTTTCTTTGATTCTTGGATTCTTTGTTTGAGTTCGGTATTGCTTGGTTGTGTTTCGGTTCGGTTTATCTTTCGATGTTTTTGGTAGCATTTTTCAATGTTTTTTTTTTTTTTTGTTTTCTTTTTTTTTTGTAGTTCTTTTTTTCTGTCTTTTTCCTTTTTTTGTTTGTTTGTTTTTTTCCAAATAAATTAGCTACAACTAAACCTCAGTAATATATAAATCTGTTTAGCAAGACAAAAAAGTTGACTACCACGGCACCCTCCCTCGTACGTCCTCCAGATCGAACGGGAGTTTCAAAAAAAGTTCTCATTCTTTCAGTTATTTGGCAAATTCGTCTCTCAAATCAAATGAGATCTAGGAATGTAACCTTATAAAAAAAACCCTTCAAAATCAAAATTTCTTGCCTTATTTATGCCGATTTATTACTGAGTTTCAATCGCAATTTATCTTCCTGTTTTAGAGAGAGTTTGGGGCTTTAATATTACCTTCCCTCCTCCTTTACCTGGGCTTGGGACCAGCAGGATCTCACTGCCAAGCAGATCAATCCTGGCGGAGTTGCAGGTCTTAAATTGTGTTTTTCTACTGTAAAATGCCAGCGAGCTGTTGGATCATGGCGTTGATAATCTCCTCCTCAGCAAAACGGTTATCAGCATCTGAGTCACGTTGGAAGATCGATTCAACATGGCCACGGAAATCTTCCTAGAAATACGCAAACAAAAACAGAGAGGTCAGGTTTTATTTACATGTCTGGAAAATATTCAAATCTGCTATGAAACGTTTTCGTACTTAACTACGTGTCATTTCGGTAAAATTTGCTCATGTAAGCAATAGAAATTGAGCTAAGATGGAAAAATCGGACGTCTAAAACAATATTTCAAGAATATGTAGGTAAGACTGACTTTTGAAAAACTGTTTGCATGTTTCAATCTGATTTCAGCACTCACATCCATTAATTGCCTGAGGCGCTTTACAAAACTAAAATTAAAAACCAAAAATAAAAAAACCAGGGGTCCTATATACTGTGCCGCTGAGAACTAAGCGAACATCGAACGCGCATTAATAACGAAGCACTAACGCTTTAAAATGGCCCGCGCGTTTTTCTAACGCTTTAGGGCAACGCGTTTCTAATCCTTCGCGTTAAGAACGAACGTTCGATGCAGGAGTGAATATTCACCTGAATATTTACAAATAGGGAAAATCGAAGATATATATATAACAAAAAATTGAAAAGAAATTAAGATCATTGCATATTGTTGTAAGCTTACCCAATTTCCCAGTTTCATCAACCGAGTGCGACAAAACTTGGAACAAATCCTCAAAACTTCCTTTGGGTCAGTTGGGCGTTCTTCGTCGATCGCCGACATCATGAAAACTTCAGCGACAACCTCCCCGGCAATGACAACAAGAAATGTCAGCTTACTCCATGGGTTGACGAACTGTTTCTTTTCGATTTGTTCCTCAAAATCGAGCAACATCTCTTGAACATTCTTTCTCGATTTCATCAAAGATCTAACTTTGCTGCCACTTAATCCGTCGGTGAAAATTCTCGTCGTTACTTTCACGAGATGCTTCGCTAATAGCTCGATCGACGACGCGGATTGATAACACCACGATTCCGACCCCTGTCTTTTCCTCGCATAGTCAACAAGGAAGAGGTTTAGATCCCTTCGGGTTTCAAATGTTGTTAAGATTTCGATAAGGTCTAGTCTTTGTATCACACGCAGGACTTTCTTCAGGGAATCCACGTCTGTACACGAAATCTCCCCAACGTCTTCAAGCGAACGCAGAATGTTTAATGCTCCGTCAATTTCTCTCGGAATAAGTCCTTCGTAGTAAAACTGAAGCTTTTGCTGTTCTTCGATGTTCAGATTATCAACAATACGAAGTAGCGCAGCCTTATAAGCCTTTTGAAGCTCACCAAAGATGGAATTTGGTATTTGTGATGACATGATGGCGGGCGTCTTCTGAGGCGGTCAGGAAGAGATAGCGCTGGGCCAACGTTTTATTGGGCCAACATGACGTCATTGCATTTCTGTAACAATAACCATGGCAACGTAATTGAAAATCCTGACATTGGTCAGAAATATTCCGGTTTTCACATGACATCACTAAAATTCAAACTACAAAACCATTGATCCTCCTGAGATTTTACTTTCATGATGTATAAGAGGAGCTAAAATCTACTGATCACACAAATTTCCGCTCCAAATCGATTCTTGGTTTTGTGATAGACTACGCTTGAATTTCATTCTTCTCGCCGGCTTCGCCGGTTCTCGGTTCTTTGTCGCCTTTGGCCGTGATACCCTGCCCAAACAAGTGAGCCTGCTCGCAGGCTAAGCTTTTGCGTGACGCGGCGTTTACATGACGGCCGCGATAGCTGTCATGTTGGTTGAAAAAGTTACTTGTTTCGGAGAATTTGGCTATCTGAAAAGTTCATGGATTAGGAGAAGTACTATTTTGATGTTCTTGAGTTCCTCGAGAGATAACTTCAGGCTTTTGTGTCATTTTTGTTGGTTTCCGGCCGTTATGTTGGTCCATGGAAATCCCAGATCCCGGACTTTATCTATTGAACGGTTTAATTTTTATTTTGATCTATATTGAATGGTGTGACACTGAAAACCAGCAGTATCCGTAATATAATATCTGACCAATTACCATCAGGAGATCCTGAGTCTCGAGTCGCATCATACATGTATTGGAAGCCCGCAATTAGCATTTTAGATATCCAAACCAGGACAGGAAGTGTCGGGGAAATTAAGTTAGTTCTTTATTAATAATAAGTTGAATTAGTTAAACTAGTTGAATCAGTTGAATTAAATGATTACGTGATATAGTGTAGCATTTCATACATGTAGTAAATTGAACTTAGTCCGCAGTTTTTTTCAGCCGATGTACTTTGCACGCGTTGATTGTACCAAATAAGGAAGGAGATCATGTGAATTGAACATCATAAACTGTAACTTTGCTCTATTTACATCGTACGATAGCTATATGTAACTGTAAGCTGTACATGTGATAGGTTAAAGTACTGTATTGCACAAGGTAGCAGTAAATGGTCTAAAAGCTGTAAGCTCACTTAGATTGTATTCAGATAGTGGAACCCTTGAGAGGGTTCTGTCCTCGTGTACTGGTTCACAACAGCCGATTCAAAAGACCAAACAATTCACAACAGCTAACCAATGACTCCTAAACAAAGAAAAAACAATGGTTATTCCCTTGTGAACCGGTACACCAGGACAGAACCCTTGAGTTTAGAGTGTAACGTTGAAAGAATAAACTTGCGATTGGAATCTAGACCGTCCCTGAATGTGATGGATACAGTCCTTAATTGAACCATCGGGCGGACGAAAACTCCGCAACAGAAAGTGTTAAAAATCCACCTTCTTCCTTCTTTTTTTTTCTTTTGGTCAGCAAAACTTGCAAACCTCCTTTCACGTCGTGGATGGCTGATTACAGCCGCAACGGCGAGAAATCACCCGGCAATCTCTCAAAAAAGGTTATTGAATCACCAGCCGGAAATGGAAAGGTTCTGGTGAACACGGTGGTCGGTTGCTAGGGCTTTTCCTCTCGTTCCTTCCCAAACTAAGAGTTCTAGGCCACAGACCGAGGTAGAATCAATCGAATGCAACGAAACTTGGCAGGCAAGTAGCTTGATAAATGACCTATTTATGGGGGTTTTTATCATCTCGTGTGACTGGTCTTGTGACGTCATATATGATGTCCAAATTTGGCATTAGAAAGAAAATTTAGGAAAGAAATGGTAAAAACTTGATAACAGCTGTATGGAATTCTATGATTTCCGGTGAAAACCCATCTCAATCGGATAAAATGGCGTAGAGATCCAGGCAATTAAAGAAATTCAAATTTCCTGCTACATGACCATATATGGTCAAAATTAAGGGGTTTTAAATGTGAAAACAATGAATGTATTCGCAACGGAGAAAAGACAAAGCTGACGTATTTCGTGATGAAATACGCGTCATAGCACCACATATGCTAAGTCAAAAACCTGGTAGTGTTTCCAACCCATTTTAATCCTAACAACTCCCTTTTAACAATATTTCAAATTTCACTCCTATTCACGTGTACTCCCGCCTTAAATATCAGACAAGTATGAAAAAGATGTATAATTTTTTTCATTTTTTAAAACCTCCTTTTCATGGATGGTTGATCACCGCTACAGCGTCGCAAATCTCTAAGAGAGAGATTTCCCTCAAGCTAAGCTCGACAGTCAAATAAATGCTCATCTTCTGTTAAACTAAATGGTACAAAATGCTTAATGAAGCAAAGGACCGCAAAATGCTGCCTGTTTACGTAGGATCTGTAAAAGATCTGATCAGCCAAAAATAGAAAGAATTGAAAAGAATGATGCAAGGCTGATACTACGTAGAAAACTTAACGGGGCAACGACATGATAGAGTTCAAACTGAAAGCTAAGAATTGCAACCGTGGACAGCTGTTTCGATCTAAATGCAGATGGTGATGATCTCAGATAAAACTCATCCAAATCTTGCCCATTTGCCAATGTCACATGCAAAACTCGTGGCAAGGGACAAAAGGAAAAATCCCGAATATCATATCGTTGCCGCGATAAGGAAACTGTGGGCAGACACAAATTGTCCCGCAGGAAAATCATGGCCAAACCATGTTTGCATGGTTTGGCCATGATTTTCCTGCGTGAAATGCTGCTGAGGGGAAAAAGGATTGTCAGTAACAGTAGCCAACTGGGCTGTGACTAAAAGTGGGACGGGGAAGTGGGGACTGGGACGAAGAACGTGGGAGTTGGTCACTTGGGACTTAAGGCGGCGAAATACGAGATACAAAAACCCACAACTTGTCGCGCAACATTGTTTCGTTGCAAGTTTTCGTCGATGTTTCCCGTTTTTCACCTTGCGTGATCAACTTGTCGCGCAACAAAAACATTTGTTGCGGGTTGAAGAAAGTTGTTGCGAAAAGTAGAGCGCGGGTCTACTTTGAGCAACAAATTTTGGCTTTGTTACTCGTTTTTCATCAAACTCACAACTTGTCGCGCAACAAATTTGCTCGTGCCCAAGCAAATCAACCAATCAGCGCGCTGCATTTCTTCAACCCGCAACAAATGTTTTTGTTGGGGGTCAAGTTGATCACGCCAGGTGAAAAACGCGAAACATCGACCAAAACTTGCAACGAAACAATGTTGCACGACAAGTTGAGGGTTTTTTTATCTCGTATTTCGCCGCCTTTAGGGACGTGGGACACGGGGAAGTGAGGACTCTATCGAGGACGCAGGGACTCGGGGACGTGGGACGCGGGTACGTGAGGACTCGGGGACGCTGAGACTCGTGGACGTGGGACGCGGAAATGTTGGGACGCGGGGACTCGGCGACATAGGGACTCAAGGAAGTGACAAACGAATAACACCTGATTCTTGCGCTGGATTCTGTAAGCTACAATTTTCGGTGCTCTCGAGAAAGGTATTATATGTTTCTCAGCAGACCAGTAGCTGATGATTTCCAGCGTCCATGGTTCAACCCGATATGTTTGCTTCCCTATTGTACCGCGAGAGCTCTGGGTACAGGTTCCCACTCAATTTCCAGCTCGAGATCATTATTAGAAGTATCTGCACATTATAGGAATGAAAATGAAAAAACATTCATTTTCGGACAACCGTTTCCTGAAGCAAACATCGAAGTCGAAATTAGCATGGATAAGGCACGGTTGGTAAACGATTAACAAGAAAACGCAGTTACTTACCAGGAAAGTCCTCCAGGGCAGGCCACATGGTTCCAGGCCCCCTGCATTGAAACTATTTTGTGCCCAGAGCTCTAACGATAAAATAGGCAAGCAAACATATCAGGCCGAACCATGGAGAATATAACCGACAGAGCGTAGAAAGATTTTCTTTGAAGATGTACTGTATTTCGGCTGGCCAAACCACCCTTATTCAGGAACAATGTTCGTGGATCACTGTTCAGACCATCGGGATCAATTGTTCTGCCTTTTTGAATTAAAGAGGCCTCCCTGGCCACACGGATCTCAGTTAGAAAATATTTTTTCAATGGGGATTGATTGCATGTCGTAAGATGGACGCTGGAAATCATCAGTTACTGGCCTGCTGATAAACTCTTCAGCATATAATACCTTTCTCATCAGAGCACCGAAAATTGTACTTTACAAATAGCCCTTTTCACGGTTAACTCTGCTCATTTGCATTACAATAAAATCTAGCATATATGTGAAGCAATTTCGGGCTATTTTGTAGCTTTAGCCCGAAATTGCCTCGCATCTGTGTTGGATTACATTGTAATGCAAATGAGAAAAATTAACTAACCATGAAAAGGGCTATTCAGCGCAAAAATCAGGTGTTGTTTGTTTATTACGTCCTCGAGTCCCTAAGCTACGTACCCGAGTTCCCCCGCGTCCCCGAGTGTCTGCGTCCCTACGTCTTCGCGTCCCCGAGTCCCAAGTCTTCAGAGAAACGACAAACAGAACAAATTCCTTCGACGAAACAGAAAAACAAAGGATGTCGAACACTTTCGGCCCTAGTCTCCAGCAAATAAAGGCGAATTCACGTGTCCCCGACGAAATTAAAGGACAAGACGACAAAGTTAACGACCCCGTAGTTCTCACTACAACGCCATCTCAAGCACCAGATTCGAAAGAAGCGCTAGTACAGGTGCGAGAACATCGCTCAACTTTCCCTCGCGACTTGACGTAAGTTTCGCAAGATATCGACCAATGAGCGATGAGGACCGAATTTGAGCGATAAAATTCTCAGCTTAGACGCATTCGGGAAGAGCAACGCCGAAATTTCAGAAAACAAAAGTTGAACTGCTGAGAAGAATGACCGTTTCAGTTCCAAAGTCTTCAATATTCGAGGGAAACATCTTAGAGCACCCGAAATGGGAAAATGCCTTTGATGCAAGCTTACAAGAGCAACTTTACCTATGTTTTTGTTTGTTGAATTTCACCATTTAGAATGAATGAAATATACGCGATACAAACAGTCCACTTCAGGGGGTGTAAATTTTTCATAATTATTTCTTTTATTTCTTTAATTTCTATCTCTAGTTTATTTCTGTACTTAATTATTCTTTTAATTCACCTTTAAACTATGCTATTTCTATTTTTTGGATTTCTTTTTCACACTCCGCACTCTGCGTTTTCGGAACAGGCGAAAATTTGTGACAGTTTCAGCGTCTTGTTTTGAGATACATCTAGAACAGCAGCGACGAAGTCTTCTCAGTTGCACTTCATTCAAATCGTCTTAAACATGAAGCGAACGTTATTATAAGGCTATTGAAGTTGATCAGTCGCTGTACAGATGTGAGCAGATGTCATGACGACTGTCGTGCGCTGGCAAGGACCGACCTTTTATTAATTACCATGTATGAAACCCAGTAGGGTAGTGTGCGTCTTTAAAAGGATTATCAACTTATGCAACCCTTCCCTTCCCCCTCAGATAGAGAATGGGAGATGGGGCGCACGACGCGATTCGTGCTTCCTCTCCACACGCGCACCAAACAGAATCGTACACTACGACAGGCAACGACAAAAAAAATATTTCAAATGGTTGATTACGTGACACATATCAGGAATATGTTTTCAATGGCCGTTTTAAGATACTCCTATTCACAGCCGTCCATTTCAAAATTAGCTAGTTATGAAAGTTAGCTTGCGTAGCAAGGGCTGGAGAAGAATGGGGCCCGACGGAATTAAAACGGTGCACGGCTTGACAGTTTCACCACCGGTTACGCAGGCTATGCAAGAGTTAGTACAGGCTTAAAGCTGGAGAGTGGTACATACAAGAAAAAATGAATACGTTGTCTTTGCAGTATACCATGACGACGACACAAAATGCTGTTTTATCTGTTGGTTTATCTCAATGCTTTAACGAACATAAACGATTTAAATATTGCTAGAACTGGGCGGGTAAAGTCAAAGCGCAGATTTAACGCTCAACTCTTTGACCATTCTGAACCAGTGTTAACGTGATCGCTTTGGGAGTCTCATAAGGAGTCTGGCGGTTTTAAAATTATGATTGTTTGGAGATTAAAAGTTTCAGCTCAAGAAAAATCCTTCGGTAAAAAGTCTAAAAACAACCGAACAAGATGGAATAAGAACAGAACTGAATCGATCATTTTCATTTGATTGCAAGTCGTGTTTCTAGTTGGCAATAATGAACCCAGGTACCTGCAATATCTTGCTGTCTTCTCTTTTATCACTGTCTTTTTTGTCATCGTTATTGTTTTGTTATGTTGTTTGTTTAGATTTGTTAATCCCTCCAATATTGTGGTTTATCCTAGTTAATAAGAAAAAGTATCACACGTTGTTTGGTAAATGAACAAGTTTATTTCTTACTTCATGACACATATCTGAACCGCCTTAAGTTTTTATGTTGTTTGGTACTGTCCCGCCATCAGTCATAACACGTCGTTGGTTTCTTTGATTCTTGGATTCTTTGTTTGAGTTCGGTATTGCTTGGTTGTGGTTACGTTCGGTTTACCTTTGGTTAACATTTTTCAAATTTGTTCGCTTTTTTTCTTTTGTATTTCTTTGTGTTTTTCTTTTTTTATTTCTTTGTTTTTTGTCTAGTTTTTCCTTTTTTTTGTTTGTTTGTTCTGTTTTTTAAATAGATTTAGCTGCAACTAAACCTCAGTAATATATAAATCTATTTAGCAAACTAAAAAGATGACCCACACGGCACCCTCCCTCATAAGTCCTCCAGATCGAACGGGAGTTTCAAAATATGTTCTCTTTCTTTCAGTTATTTGGCAAATTCGTCTCACAAATCAAACTGAGATCTAGGAATGCAAGCTTATAAAAAAACCCCTTCAAAATCAAAATTTCTTGCCTAATTTATGCCGATTTATTACTGAGTTTCAATCGCAATTTATCTTCCTTTTTATAGAGAGAGTTTATGGCTTTAATATTACCTTCCCTCCTCCTTTACCTGGGCTTGGAACCAGCAGGATCTCACTGCCAAGCAGGTCAATCCTGGCGGAGTTGTAGGTATTGGAAAAAAAACAAACAAAATGGGGTTTTTCTAGTGTAAAATGGCAGTAAGCTGTTGGATCATGTCGTTGATAATCTCCTTCTCAGCAAAACGGTTATCAGCATCTGAGTCATGTTGGGAGATTGATTCAAGATGGCCACGGAATTCTTCCTAGAAATACACATACATAAACAGAGAGGTCAGGTTTCATTTACATGTGTGGAAAATATTCAAATCTGCCATGACACGTTTTCGTGTCATTTCGGTAAAATTTGCTCATGTAAGGGATAGAATACACATACATAAACAGACAGGTCAGGTTTCATTTACGATATTTACATGTCTGGAAAATATTCAAATCTGTTATGAAACGTTTTTCGTACTTAACTACGTGTCATTTGGGTAAAATTTGCTCATGTAATGGATAGAAATTGAGGCAAGATGGGAAAATCGGACTTCTAAAACATGATTTGACTTCTGAAAAACTGTTTGCATGTCTCAATTTGATTTAAGCGCTCGCATCCATTGATTGCCCGAGGCGCTTTAAAAAACTAAAATTAAAAATTAAAAATAAAAACCACAATTACCATGGGACCTATATACAGCCGCTCAGAACTAAGCGAACATCGAACGCGCGTTCTTAGAGAACCGTTAACGCGTTAAAATGGCCGCGCGTAGGGCCTCGCATTTTTAACCCTTCGCGTTCCCTTTGCGTTAAGAACGCGCGTTTGATGCAGAAGTGAATATTCACCTGAAATCGAATATTCACCTGAATATTTACAAATAGCGAAAATCGAAAATTTATATCTAACAAAAAATTGAAAAGAAATAAAGATCAAAGATCATTGTATAGTATATTGTTGTTAGCTTACCCAACTTCCCAGTTTTATCAACCGAGGATGACAAAACTCGAAACAAATCCTTAAAACTTCCTTTGGGTCAGTTTGGCGTTCTTCGTCGATCGCCGACATCATGAAAACTTCAGCGACAACCTCCCCAGCGATGACAGCAAGAAATGTCAGCTTTCTCCACGGGTTGTCGATTTGTTTCTTTTCGATTTGTTCCTCAAAATCGAACAACACGTCTTGAACATTCTTTCTAGATTTGATCAAAGATCTAACTTTGCTGCCATTTAATCCGTCGGTGAAAATTCCTGTCGTTTCTTTCACGAGATGCTTCGCTAAGGGCTTGATCGACGACGCGGATCGATAACACCGCGATTCGGACCCTTGTCTTGTCCTTGCATAGTCAATAAGGAAGAGGTTTAGATCCCTTTGGGTTTCAAATGCTGTTAAGATTTCGATAAGGTCTAGTCTTTGTATCGCACACAGGCCTTTCTTCAGGGAACCCACGTCTTTCCATGAAATTTCCCCAACGTCGTCAAGCGCATCTAGAATGTTTAATGCTCCGTTAGTTCCACTCGGAATAAATCTTTTGTAGTAAAACTGAAGCTTTCGCGGTTGATCTTTTTCCAGACTATCAACAATACGAATTAGCGAAGCCATAAAATCCTGTTGAAGCTCACCAACGATGGAATTTGGTGTTTGTGATGACATGATGGCGGGCGTCATCTGAGGCGGTCGGGAAGAGATATCGCTGGGCCAACCTTTTATTGCACCAATATGACGTCATTACACTTCTGCAGCAATAACCATGGCAACATAATTGAGAATTCTGACATTGCCTGGTCAGAAATATTACGGTTTTCATTTTACTTTCATTATTCTTGGTTTTCATGTGACGTAATTGCGGGCCCAAGAGAGGCCCGCAACCCTAATCTTGACAGTGACCAGCGGATTCCGTATTACGCGTGCACGCCCACACAGCGGCAATCTCGAGCCCAGAGTTCTCCGGAGAACTCTGGGCTCGAGATTGACACAGCGGTCAAACGCAAAAATCCAACGCCACTTCTGGTCTTCGTCGCCTCGAACTTTGCAAGAGTTTGAAGAGAAAACCTGCAAGACTTCTGTAGGAAAATGTTATAAAAATAGTACTGTGAGAGAAAATTACAAGCTGGGAGTCTCTGAGGATGTCCATTAGTAATTTCCCTGGTCATATGTGAAGTATAAAGCTTAACTTCTCAGCGACTGTCTTAACTTTGGGCTTGAAAGCGAAAATTTTCGAAAATTTAAAGTTTTGGCTGGAACTGCGCACGCGCCACACGTTTGACCGCTATGAGGTATTCTGTAAGTCAGATTCTGCTTGTAACCACGAAAAATAACCACCATTTATTGATACACTTCATGACACATACATAACATTGTAGTCATTGTGCCCATTATGGCGGCTAATCTAAACAGCGACTACAAGAAAGTGAACTTGGCGAGAGGAATAAGAACCGAGGTCTTTGCAAGATAAGGCGAAGGCAATCAAACTGTAGTGCAGCTCCGGTCACCAGCGCTAGCTCGACAGGTTGTGTGGGTTCTGCAGTGCCTGATGAATTCGGAGATTCCAGCTGGAGATTCACAAGCGTTGCAACCCAGACCAATTTCACATTTCCTGCTCGGTAAGTCTCCCTCTTGTAACGTTTATCTTGTTTATTTCCTATGCTTGTTTTCATAATTTGTTGCATTCTTCTGGAATGCTGTAAAAGCTTCACTTGTAGTACTATTTGGGCTTGGCTATTTTCCCTTAAAATATTTAGCTTTTTTTTCTGTTATCATTTCCCCCCTCCCCCGAAAATATGAGTTTACATGTATTAACGCATTAGGAATATTCTACAGCTGTAAAAGCTGTAAAAATACCCGTGATGACTACATGTGTAAACACTTAACTTTGTAAGAAAGAAATCCGTGTAGAGAAAATGAAAGTTGAATATTTATGCCTATTTGAAGTTATCTTTCCTTTCAGCCTAACCCCAGAACTAAATAATTCCTTTGTTTTTCCTTCTACAATACTAGATAAGCTTATTACAGGAATCTGTACTGATAATATTGTTGACCGGCATAAGCTTGATTTCTACCTAAAGCTGTGATTTGTTTTATATACAGGAAACCAATTATGTGCTTGTCAACCAAGAACAATAATTTAGGGAGAACATCTGGATGTATCATTGCAGATGTGTTGACAGCATAAAGTTTTAGAGTCACTACCTTCAACTGTTAAGCTCATCAAGCATGTATAAATGCTTTGTTAGGAAAAAAAGGTTAGTGACATTCCTAAATCCTGTTCAAGCCATATATTTTAAATGTTTGAACCTTAATCCATCACCAGTATCTTAAGAGCAATATTATTAATACTAAATCACTAACACATCAAGCAAGAGCTTCCATACTTGTTTCTCAGAAGTTCAGTATTTACTGGTATTGTTTGCTATGATTAGTGTCACAGTGTGCAAGGTGTATTTCTTTTTCTTGGTAAAGCTGTGAAATGTTTTGAATTGGGGTCCTGTGCCTTTGACCAACATCTTCCATTTCTGTTGTACACTTATACCTAATGATTTGCATTTGCTTGTAAATTACTTCTCACAAGGCTAACTGCAGCTACTTCTGTTTTAATATGGCAAGTGTATCCATATTGAGGCCTTTGAAAAGTTGATGGTAGACTTTGACATGGAGAACAACTTCATCCCTTCACTTGCTTGAGGCACAAATTCTCATGATCACACTTATTAATCAACAATGATTTAGATAAGCAAATACAGGCAAAAACTAGCAATAAAATAGTCCGACCTTTTGGCAACATCTTGGTGCCATTGTCAAGGGAAACTAAATTAAATATGCGATTTCCAGTGTAACCAAGAGTCCAGAGTCATTAATTTGCATAAGTCAGACAAAAACCTTAGCACGAATCGAATCTGACTGTACTTTTAAACACGGTCGTAATATTTTAATAACACTTAACTAAGAAAAATGCAATATTTAGTTACATATTAACAATAATTAAGTTACATTGTATATTAATTGGTTGGCAGCAAAATGCAGTCCAAGTGCGTGACATAATTTTCTAAATCAAATATCTTGTGACTCTCTTTCAGACTAGACTAGTATATTTTTTTGTATGATCATTAAATGTAAGTTTTATTGAGATATTCTTTAAGAAATCAGCCCGGAATACAAATTATAATTTCCTGTCAATTGCTTCAAATGTGATTATTCATCATGTACTAACTTAGCATTTTCACAGTCATGCAGTCAATTAATGATTTCTGTAATATTTTTCTCTTCTACTATGTATTATGATAATCATGTAACATCCTGCTTTCTTCTTGATTTGCTATTTTAGGATGATGGCTACAAATTTTTGCCTTTAAAGGGCAATAATTTTACCAGTTTTGTACGTGGGAACACAGAGCATGATGTGGTTGGCCTCTGAGGGTGCCCTGATCACGTGCTTTACCTGTGAACACCAGGTTCACACCTGTGAACATGTCACAAACATTATAGAATCTGAGGAAGGAATGGAACATGCCTGATTTTGTGGTTGACTTTTTTCCTGAAAGAAATTATCTTTAATCCACTCTAGTTTCAGAAAACACCCCTCGTAAAGAATGGAAACCAAGACCAGTATCTTGGATGACACAAAAAACTGTTAAATAACACTGTTGGTCACAATAAATAATGCGGTGGTTAAAATAAAACAGTTTTGGGTGGTTAAAACTTATTGACACAAAAAATCGTTTCATAGCTCTCTTTGGTTTCAGTAAATAATGCGGTGGTTAAAATAAAACAGTTTTGGGTGGTTAAAACTTATTGACACAAAAAATCGTTTCATAGCTCTCTTTGGTTTTAGTTTTGGGTGGTTACAATCTATTAAGACAAAAAATCATTTAATAACTCTCTTTAGGCACAGTAAATAATGCGGTGGTTAAAATAAAACAGTTTTGGGTGGTTACAATTTCTTAAGACAAAAAATCATTTAATAACTCTTTTGGTCACAGTAAATAATGCGGTGGTTAAAATAAAACAGGTTTGGGTGGTTACAATTTATTAAGACAAAAAATCATTTAATAACTCTCTTTAGGCACCGTAAATAATGCGGTGGTTAATATAAAACAGGTTTGGGTGGTTACAATTATTAAGACAAAAAATCGTTTAATAACTCTCTTTGGTCACAGTAAATAATGCGGTGGTTAAAATAAAACAGTTTTGGGTGGTTACAATTTATTAAGACAAAAAATCGTTTAATAACTCTCTTTGGTCACAGTAAATAATGTGGTGGTTAAAATAAAACAGTTTTGGGTGGTTACAATTTATTAAGACAAAAATCATTGAATAACTCTCTTTGGTCACAATAAATAATAATGCGGTGGTAAAAATAAAACAGTTTTGGGTGGTTACAATTAAGACAAAAAAATCGTTTGATATCTCTCTTTGGTCACAGTAAATAAACTGTTTTATGTCATACTTTACTGTTGTCGCGTTAGTCCATTCACTACAGGGATTTTATTTTGTCGCTAAAGATATATAACCACCAAAACCTGTTTTATTTTAACCGTCGCATTGTTGGTCTTACGTCGGTCGTTCCACTGTTTAACCAAAAGCATTTATGTTGCTAAACAAAGATAACCAGTATTTTGTTTTATTCTCAGGTTTGTAATTGAAATTGCAGCCCTCGACTTGTATATAACGCGTCCTTTTTCTGGACATTTAGGCCCACCCTCAGAATGTTACCTAACCCTTGAAGCCTATTTCATAACAGCGCTTTTCTGTTGTAGTGCTACTTAATCTAGCCCAGGCTTGTCACGGGTAGGGTTCCCTTTCTTTATTCTCTTTTGCACAGCCTTAGCTGCCCGCTATGCCTATCTCAATAAGATGAATAACCCAGCCTAGCCTTTATATCACATCAATTATTTTCTCCTTTTGGGTTTGTTTAGTCTTCTCTAAACTTACCAAGCTATCCTTGCATTATGTTTACTACCATTTGCGTCGTGTCCATCTTGAACCGGCACCCTTGTCTTTGCAGCTTATGTCTTTCATTTATTTCAAGTTTTCGACGATTTTTTTTTTCATCTTATACTAGGTCTTGCTTGGATCCACCTTTCTCGGTATCCTTCCACCTAACCATCTCCATGCGGTATCCATTTTCTCCTACTCTTCTGTACTTCTCTTTCTTTCGTGTTGTGATATTCTCCTGCATGGTCACTGTTTCAGTCCCTCACATCTTGTAATGTCCATTTTCAGCTCTTCCTTTTGTATTTCTTTAATTTGCCGTTTTCCTTCCCGTCACTACTTCCTATATTTATAAATTGGTTCTACAATATAGGGGTAGCTGTTCATGTCCTGAGTTGCCTCTCATTTAATCCGGCGTCTACATCACGAGCTCTCTCAGTTGGTCTCTGCAGTGCGAGGAAGTTAAAACAAAGGCAAATAAAATTTTGTGTGTTCTCCAGCGGAACCTTTCATCTTGAGACAGGGCGATCAAGTCGCGAGCCTACGCTAGTCTAGTCCGTCCAATTGTGGAGTACACAAGTGTTGCTTGGTCACCACACACGGCCAAAGATATTTCTGCCATTGAGTCTATCCAACAGAGAGCTGCCCGCTTTGTCTTTAATGACTAGTCCAGCAACAGTAGCGTCTCTGCTATGCTAGCAGACCTGAACTGGCAATCGCTTGAGGAACGCCGTATCATCAATGATGTGAGGATGTTTCATAAGATCAATTTCAGTGTTGTGAACATGTCTTTCCCAGCCGAAATAAACCTAGGTTTTCAGGAGACTAGGAGATCGCATGATTATAAATTTATGCCCCTGTCATCTTCAGTAATGCATATAAATATTCGTTCTTCCCCAGAACAATCCCGGTCTGGAACGGTCAGCCTTTTTCCGTGATACGTGCGTCATCTATTAGCCATTTCAAAGCTAGTATTGTACTTAATTAGCGCTACCTTGCTATTTTTCCGTTCTTATTAGCTGCTTGTGTAATTTCCTAATCTAGTTAACAGCATATTTAGTTCAATGTATATTGTACTTGTTTAGCTGGCCGTTGACCAACCATTGCCAGATTAGAGTACTAACGGCAATTATGACAATTAAAGTTAAAAAGTTAAAGGTATCTACAGTATCGAACATGTCTGGCACTGACTGATGTTCATATGAAACAACCGAAACTTTTGTCATTTTGCTGTACCATGGAAGGGTTTCCTGCAAGGCAAGATGTGTTTTGCAGGTTGCAGGTAGAAAATTCGACTTTTTAAGTCCGTGTGAGTCTACTTGGCACTTCATTTAGCCTAAATAGCGCTTAGCCCAAATTAGGTTGCTTGCGGTTAGCC
>JAHPZR010050191.1:5000-19856 GCA_019787425.1 Platygyra sinensis | reverse complement strand
ACAGCCCTCAACCGTTAAATCTGTAGCTTTTATAAAAGGTTCTTTTAATACATTTGTTCGTGCTTAGTAAGTTAGAAAGACTTCTTGCCACGGTAGAGCACTTGACGTTGATGCTGGCCAATCAGTGAACTATCTGCGTACAATATGTGTACACCTGGCTTTGTTCTTTTTATATCCATCCTCTTCTTTACCCGGGCAATGAAAAAGCTATCATTATTTTTCATTCATCTTCCAAAATAAACAAACTCCACATTTTATATTAAAATAAAAAACCGAGCTGTCAATCTTCAAAGCCCATCAGCATACAACATAACATAGCTCTTTCGCTTCAGTGAAAAGGGTTGAATTTGAAGCAGCAAAATAAAATTTGAATGCCAACGTCCATAACGACCAAGCAAACATGCCAAAACAACAATTATTTTCTGTTCCATGAATTACTTATATATGCATGCTTTTAAGAAGATTACAGATTACCTCGTCAAATTGAAGCAGCTCAGTGCTGACGATGAAGATTCTCTGTCAGGTAAATGGCTGTCACCCTTAGTTCTCTCATTAATTTGTTTGGTCAATCAGTCTTAACCACGGTTCTGCTTCGTAATAATACTGCTAACCGTAAATACGCGCTTCTGATTGGTTGGAAGCTGAACCAATTTATCCGAATTGTATCGATTAATTCATGAACAATTAAAATTGAAATTGTATCGTGGCGCATTTGAATCGGATAAATTCAGTTTGCCCGTGACGACAACAAAAAAAAAAGCTTGCTATATGAAGAAGCAGTAGTAAACAAAAACATAAATCGACCGAAACGTAGCTACGCAGATATTGGAAGAGGTTCTCGGAGATTTCTACACCGAATTAAAGGTGGTTATCGAAAAAAGACAGCAACCTGGCGAGCCAGAGTCTCGAGGGACTCCGGGGCGCATTTTGGTGGTAAGAGGAAGGCAAGAAAACTTTCAACTCTCGCAATGAACACACTTCAAGTCTGCAAAAAATGATCCTGCGTTGTCGAACGAAATAGGGTTAATTAGTACTTGTGACCAGATCGGGACTTTTTCACACTAATTTCCACTCGTGGCTGCGGCAGCCCAACTCGTGGAAATTACTAAAAAGTCGCGATCTGTTCACAAGCTACAATTACTCCCTAATTGTTTCCCGAACAGACCGATTTCCTATACAGATTTTAAAAACCCTGATACCACCAGACTGAATTGTGATTATGAGGTTCTCTACCGTCGAGAAGAAATGGTTACCTGGCATGGCAGGTCACTATGGTTTTGTATTGATTTTGGTGAGAAAGAGGACTCATCCAAATACCTGATCCAGCCAGACTGTAATAACATTTTCGGCGCAATAAAAGCCAGTAGGTACGGAACACTATAGAGAATGCAAGTACGATGTACAATTAGTGGTTGATATATTGCTTTGTCGCATGTTTATTAGAGAGCCTCACCCCCCCCCCCCACGACGGTAGCGGCGACGAACTCGTGGGCCTAAACTATAATCCGAGCAAAACAATAGCTTTGCAGACGCATTTAAGCACTTTGCTGCGTGATTGTCCTCACAGCACCCAATTTGGACTAACTCCCTTTAAAGTAAGTTTAAAGGTCGGCTTAGCAAAACAAGAGTTAAAATGAGTTACTTATGCCGTACACACCCCTAGAATCTCACCAACATAAAAAAAGATGCTAGCCTCAATAGCGGAGCCTTAGGTTCGGGTTTGTTCAAGTAAGATATCAAAAAACGGGTTGCGAGTTATTCCTACCGAGGGGTTCCAACCACCGAGAAGAGTAATGCAAGCACGAGGCCGCAGGCCGGGTGCTTTTATTGTTTCGAGGTGTTTGGAACCCATGATGAAACACGAAGCACGAGTTTTTGATATGGCTTCTCAAATGAAACAATAGGAAATTATGCAGTGACATGTTTTCGCAAACGAAACAATAAGAAATTATGCAGTGTTAAATATTTCCCCTTTTCCGAAAGAACGCGTTTGTATGCATGATTCATTAGCGTCCAACCACGAGCGAGGAAGGAGTGGCACGGTGTAGGAGCCAAAAATGGTTTACGAAGAAGAGAATTAAGTCAAGAAAGTCGTATTCCCGTCATCAAGGTATAAAACAAATACGCGTAAACTATTTTAACGAATAGCGAATTACTCGGGTAAAGAAAAATATCCATTCCTTCGGGAGGTTCGTTCAGATATTACCTGATTTACATTAGGTTTCAAAGCGCTGGACTTACATATTAAGGAAATCGTTATGCTTGAGTCTGAATTGTTGGCAAAGAAAATTTGTCATTGAATTGGAGCAAAACGTAGGTAAAGAGATATCCACCGAAAACTGTTTATGGAACAGTATTTAGTATCGGACGCTATGTGTATTTAAAACAGTTTTAATTTCCAATTTCATGAGTTTTATTGTTAAAATTATTTTATTAAAATGCAAGTTCCCAAGGATGCTAATTTTTTAAAATTCTGTTCTTATGCTTAATTTCTTTGTTTTGATGCGTGAATCTTGATATCCAATGAGGAATCAGATGAAAGCAACGTGTGGTTTGGATACGATATCCAAAACACGTGTGGTTTTCATCTAGGTTTTCATTGGGTATCAAAACTCATGCACGTGACGAATTTAGCCATTTTTTATTGGCTATCAAACTTATGAATTATTAATGAGTTTGAGAAGGCCCTATGAAGCTCACCTAGGATAAGCGAGAATATTGATTTGAGTTTTGTAACTTGGCTTTGAGGGTTTCTATACAATGTTTGGCCTTCTGTTCTGAGTTCCGTCAAACAATCGCAAACTACACATGACAAAAGTAGTGAGAAACATTTGTAAACAAGAAAAATTCACTCTTTAGTTAACTTTTAATCCTGGGTTAGCATTAACTGGCTTCCGAACAACCTGGCCCTGTTAATAACAAGTAAACTTGAAACGATTCCGCGATCCAGTTGAAAACCAGGTGACTGTAGACTTTCACCTGAGGGCCTATTTTATTTGTCTAAAATATTTTTCACGTCAAATTCAAGACTACGTATAAATTAAAAGAAATATTTCAAAACACAAAACGCAAGCTAGTTATCCACAAAAGTGCGAGTTTAAAAAAAAAAGCAAGTCGATATCATACCGAAAAGTGAATGTGTCGAGAAGGTGTCGAGAAGGTGCCGAACAGTAATAATTTTCGCGGCAATATTTGTTTATTCTCAACGTCTTCAGTTGTAATTTCGAACACAGAATCTCGAAATCTTCGCTTTTGTTAATTGTGCTCGTCTAAATTAAGAAATATAATGGATGATTTTGTCTTCGAGTTACCAAATTTAAAAGCAAGCACAAGTAAAAATGACAGGCGAATTTCGTGGCTGCCCCACTTTTGGCCCACAAAGTAATTCCCGCCGTTTTAGCGGTTAAATTAATCGTTGATGTCTGGCACGGTAGCCTTTTTTAAAAGACTCCTATCCACTGCTTCGAATAATGTTTTTGGCCGGGTTTTCCATATTCTTGTACTACAAACATACTGATGAATCACTCGTTTAGTTTAATCTTTAGATATCCACCGACTGGTAGGTTTGGCTCGCTGAGAAAACCTGATCACAGGCTCTTTTGCTATCGATTGTTTTTGCCCCCGGTCTTTTCCTTCTTTACATGATGTATTTTCTGATTCGGTTTATAAACCGATGAATGTTTCACAGCAGAATTCACCTTTACCGATGTAACGTTCCGCTTAAATATTAACAATGAACCGTTCCAGTGAAGCCCAGTTTCCTGTAGCATTCTTTGTCACGAAACTCTTGAGAGTTCAAAGTCTAGTTTCATTAGATGGCGGCGTGGCTCCGTTGACAACCTTTTCGATCAGTAAGGCGCAAAATTGTGAATTGCTTTCGAGGTAGAAAGCTCGAGGTTTGTTTTTGCGTGAATCGCCCCTATTGAAATGAAGTATTTGGGTGTGCAGATTTATCGGATTTTTATGAAACTTGGCTAAAATGTCCAGATATAATCAAAACAAAGGGTGTGAGGCTTTTACCAAGCTCCACATATTTTTCTTGTAACGTTCCATTAGCAGTCAGAAAATTTCCCATTGTTCAATTTTACGAGGGATTTTCTAAGGAACCATTACAAATATCGAAAAAACGTTACAAACTGGATTTTGTTAGCCCATCATCTCGCTCCTAAGTGATAATGTCCAGTCATTCTGGGTGTCCACGCTAACGCAGAGGCTGGTAATTGAGTTTTGCATCTAGAGGCTTGCTCATTACTACCAAAGCCAACCGGAATTTTTTTTCTGGATTTTACAATTTATTTGCTAAAATGATATACACCGTGCTTTACTAAGCATTTCAGTCTTTAAAGCATAGTGCAAAGAACGTATTTTCTGGAGGCACCTCTGAAGGTCTACTGTAACCTTAATTGCAGACTTCACTGAGTGTTATTTACCTTAACAATGCTTTCTATTCTTTTAGATTGCCGTGAATGAAACACAATGGCTACTAAGATATTTCAATGATAGCTCCAATGAGGTAATGGCAATGAATTTGTTAGTAGCCACTCGGCAGCTAGAGGCATTTGCCATGAATTACTCGATGGAACATTTAACGACAAATGGGACCTCCAATGCCAACATAACTAGCACTGGAGAGCATTTTGGTGAGTAACTGATTAAGGCAGGTTATGTCCAGACCTCTGAAATCCAGCGATGATATTTTTAGAAGTGACATATCAACAAAAACATGTTTACATTTTGAGAAAGGAGTTTTGTCCAAGCCTTGTTTCTCCTTCATTAATCATTTACTCAAGCTTCCATGCATCGCGATCCCATTCTTGGTGTTCTGGGTTTGCCATTGAACATCAGTTCTAGGATTGTTTATACCACTTTCTCATTTTTACTTAATTTATTACATTTCCTGACGTTTACAGTGATGGAGGTTCGAAGTGTAAGCGCTGGTCATGATAAAGACGTGTCTTTTCCTTCTGAGGACGATAGCGAACATTTTGGTGATGGAACTGAAAAGATCTCTCTACCAGCAGAACTCTTTGGAAAACATGGTAATTGCTTAAATTAGCCACCCCGTAGCTTCTCTTTAATTGAGAGTAGTCATATGAAAGCTGAGCAACTAATAACAATGTTTACATTGCAGTCAAAGACATCCAAAGGCTCGAGATATGTTAAGAGAATTTTCAAACATCTCTCTCACTGGTATTCATGTAATTACCAATACAAATATATTAATGCATTGAGCTAGAGCTAGGTTTTGGAATTAATTTCATAAAACCAAAATCTACTCCAACCTCAAACCGTAGTGGAATCAACAACAAAACCCAAGTAAATTGCCTGACCTCTTTCGAAACTTATTAAAAACCCGCTTTAAAGAAAATAAAAAAAAATGGAAATTTTCGAAAAATTAAGGTGGCTCTGAACCCCTTTAAACTTTGCAAAAAGTGGTATCTTATTATGCTAATAACAATTCGATGATAAAAAATGGGGGTCACCGAGCTCGTTTTTGAGTTATAAGCGCTTAAAGCTAAAATTAAGTGGCAAACTGGAAAGACCGCCGAACAAATTTGCGATCAGGCGTAACTAATTATTTCGATTTCGATCGTTACAAAAAGTTTGAAAATTCGCGCGCCAAACCGTCGCGTGCGTCCGCCCGGCACATCGGCTTAATTTACTTCAAAATCGCTCAAACCTGTATTCTTCGCTATTATAGCACATACTGTAAACAAATGGGCAGGAAAAGTACTTGTTTACTTGTAAAAAGACTGAATGTTAAAACAAAACAAAAATAATTTGTTCCGTGGGCGATAGGAAACCGTTCGTTGCTTGTGGTTTCTGTGGTGTGAAGATCTCGCATGTGATTGGTTACAACACAATAAACATTCCAGACATATTTTAGGTGTTCACGGTAATATAATCAGCGCTGTAACGAGAAGTTATGACATAATTTGTTTCATCTGATCCATAGAAACGTTACTGGTTGGAATACTATATAATGACATACACAGATTGCTTCCAAATGAAAGCCACTTATTTCTTGATGGGTACGTACTACAGTGTTAAATTAGACACGCATGCGCGAATTGTCCTAAGCTTAGTGTAAAGTAAAAACCCGCAAATAGGAACCAGGCGGAACAGGTTCTTACATTTTAAGGTCATTTTTCACAATTCAGGCCTCTTAGGTTTTTAATTAAAAATAGATTCTTATTTTTCAAGGGCTTAATTTTTAAGAAATAGAAAGCATGCACCGTGTTTCTATCGAGTTATAGAAACACGAGTGGAAGTTTGGGAGAACGAGAAATGCTGTGGGATTACGAGTCGATTAGCACAGCTTTTCGAGTTCTCCCAAACTTTCACGAGTGTTTCTATAACTCGATAAAACACGGAGAACATGTTTTCTATTTCTTTTGAGCAAACACCGCGAAGCGAAAAAGGAAAAAAAAAACTTGTTAACTTGGATTATCCAAAGTGTAAATTCTCTTAGTTCACGCCATCATTACGTCAACAGCTCGTGCTGTTTCTGTACCTCGATTGCGTTATAGAAACACGTTTTTTTAACGAATCAGTGCACGTGTTTTCTTAGGACTGTTTTCTAAATATATATATTACTTTTTTTATACAGATCCAGGCTTCAGATAGTACTTATCGCTTTATTGCTACAGATCTCTTTCGTATGGCCAAGAACGACCACACCCATCAGGCAACATTAGCGAATGACCGTGCTGGCGATATAGTACAAATACAAATGTATGCAGGTGCCAGTAGCTAGCACGGTCTGTTTCATAACAGATACGTTATGTTATTTCAAAGAATTTGAGGGTAGACCTATTCCTTTGGCGACATACTTGGCAATTCGTTTCTCGTTTCGTTTCAATTCGTTGCTGAGATCTTTTCCAAAACTGGCAAAGTACATTTTTTGAAGATACAGGTTGCACTTCTTGCTCACATTATTATGCGGTTAGCACGTTCTTAGAACTCTCCACCTAATGCGAAACGACTTTTTGGAAGTGCCGGAAGAATGTCTGTTTCCTTCTATACCGTTCCTTAAAATTTAAAGCGAAAAATTTAAACGTAGGTTTCGGTGGTCATTTCTGTGGCAACTGTCCCTTGGTAAACTACATTTCCTTGATAACAATTTCCTTTAAGCCGGCATTCAGGCTTGTTTTTGCTGTTACACGTGCGTGAGTGGAGCCGTCGCGCTATCTGGGCGAGCATCTACTTATTATGAAATGAAATGAAGGCTTTTGTGTTTGGCATGTACGAGTAGCTGAGTTTAAAAGTATGCCTGTTAAAGATCTTGTTTAATGGGTGGTCCTTGGGGAAGCATTTGTTTACGATGAGTAGAAATTTACTTTCCAGGTTAATCTTGACTTTGTCGTCCCATGGAGGGTTGTACCATGTGATATTTCTTTTCCGGTTTTTGCTCTTTCTCGTTGAGATCATAGAACAACCAAGATCCAAGAAGAACATCAATATCTTTCTATATTTTCTTTTATAAAATATTTAGATTTAAATCGCATTTATTGTACTATAGCTGTTTGGAAAACAAATTTCTAGTTTCTTTTTCTAGGAAATTTTTTTTAAATAAAAAGAGAGCATGATTATACGAAACAAATTTTTGTCAGAAATCAAAATTGAAGTGATTTTTTTTTTGTAGAAGAACCTATTTTTCTTTGCCAGGCTGAACAGGTTCTTATATTTTTGGGTATGCTTAAATCACTAGGTTTTTAAATGCGGGTTTTACTGTATTGAGTCTACGACCAAACAGGAATATAAAAGTTTAAAAAAATGTAAATTTATTTTATAATTTCTTTTTTTCCTTATCAGTAAGAAAATGAAAAATACAAGACTTCAAACACGAGTAATAGCATGTTCCATATTCCCTCGACACTCCGCTCCGCTGCCAAAAAACGTCACTATATCATTCACTTTGAAAGAGGTGAGTGGATATGTTGAGTGCTGCTTTTACTTATTTCCACGAAAGGCTCTCTGTTCTTATTTCTTGAATTCTGGTATAGCAAGTGGACAATCCATAATAAGAAACAACCAAGGAATTAGAATTTTTAAATGCAGGATAAACATGACTGTTAAAGTGCTCTGTTTTTTCCCTGTTTATTCACTTAGTTATGCCAAAAGTACCAAAATTCCAGAAGTGGAGTACTAAAAGTTGAGTTAACAGTGTTTAAGACCACTTATTATAACTCTCTTAATCCATACAAAGTATGCTATACTATTGTAACACCTTCACATTTCTTATGTCGATTTTTTTTTTCATTTTCTTTCTTTAAGCCTACTAAAGTTGAAGATACGTCAATTTGTGTATTTTGGGACTTCGACATCAGGTACATTTTACACACAAGCTGATTTATTATGTTAACCTTTTCCTATAATTTGTTTTTAATTTGTGTATATGTTTGAATTAAAATAATTTTGATCTTGATTTCCCCGGGTCCAAACCTTAAAATCCACCTGTTAATAAATTATTTGGTTGTTTCATGTGCAGGAGTCGCTTCAACGGTTCCTGGTCAAAAAGGGGATGCACGTTGATCAACAAAACTAACACTAAGGTTGTGTGTAGTTGTAATCATCTCACGAACTTTGCCGTTCTTTTGCAAGTGGGAGAAACAAACGTAAGCAAAACTAATCTGTCTACATTTATGGTTACTGGTGTTGCCATGCTTTGCATCATTCTGTTGTTCGACATTTCCTAAATGTAACTCCGACAAACTAACAGCGTAAGTGTTTATTAATAACAGCCATTTTAATTCAGTATGTAACCCCCAGAGATAGTTTACCTCAATTCGTAGGGGCATGATCCTTGCCAGTATATTGAATATATATAGATTATTACATGTTAAGAGCCTGAACGATCTGGCTCTTAATATGTAATAATTTGTTGATTACATATTACTTGCTCTATCCTGTTTACGAACAGAAACGATAAACTGTCTGAAAGATGCGTCCAACCGCAGCGGTGTCAGTTCCTCTGGGTCATTCAGTGTCCTTTCCCTGAGAAAGGTCTTGAACAACGCTACATCTTGAGAGATTTTTCTTGCCGTGTTCTTGTTTTCGTTCTCTTTGAGAGACTGAGAAATATCTTCATCGGAGACAAACACAAATCCCGGGACAAATCTTAAAGCGGCCATTTCGTTGATAAAACTGCAAAGCAATTCTTCCCGCCAAATTTGACGCCAGGCGTCAGCTTAAATATAACGTGCAACCCGATTGGTCCAACCAAATTATTACAGTCTATTTGATTGGACAATTCAAACCGTGAAGTGAAATGATATCATATCACTTCACGGGTATCATTTTTGGGGTCTTATGCTCATGCATAAAGACCCCTAAGTCAGGAGCGATCTTGTTTGTCAGTCAGTCAGTATGTATGTATATATGTCACTTTGAGGACGAGATATCACGTGATAGACCTCTGGGAGTATAAAATAATCTGGCCGGTAGACTGGGTACTAGTAATTGCTACTCCAGGTTGTTTCGTCGGCCATTACTTCTGTCGTAGCGTTGTTGTTGTGTAATTGCAGCAGTTTTACCTGGTTTGTGAAAATTTAGAGAAGCTTTCCCTCGCAACTTAGTTACAATTGTCCAAGGTAAGTTATTTTTTTTTTCAAAATCGCTCTGTCGTGCTGTTTATGATCATGATTTCATTCGAAAATCAATTGGACTGCCTTATGTCTGCCTTGGTTGTTCTTTGTTGTTTCATTTAGGTGTTGGGAGTGAGTTTCCTCGGCGATATGGGAGTTGTTTGCTCACGCAAGCTTACATATCTAGACTCGGCTTGGGGTGAAGTGCGGATTGAACTGAAACTAATGTTGTTTGAACCCAAATTGGAAGTACTCGCTGAAAATGTGCGTGACACAAATCGACACTGATTTAGTTAGCCGTGAAATCAAATGTGCTACACCTCAGCGCATCATTTTCTGAAGCGAACGAAACACAGAATACCTTTCCTCGTACCTTAAAACAGTCTGATAAAAGGTGGGTTTTCGTTCTGTTCACATGGCACTGCAATAAATAGGGCTGAAGTGTTTCTTTTTTTTTCAGTCAAGTGCCACCGTAATGAGAGAAGTAGATTTATTTACACAATTATCAACATCGGCGTCGGCGGGAAACTGGCTGACATCGGCCATAAAACTGCAGAATTACTTCAGTCAACACTATTTCTTACTTTAATGGAAATAAATATACTCCTTTGTATTTTTTGAAGCGAAATAGTAGTTTTCTAAATTTATAAACACACATGCAAAAATGATACAATACAACCATGTCAATCGTCGTGGTAAACACAGAATATTTAATTTAAAAGGGAAGTCCGATGGTTATCAGATAACACAAACGCGCGTGTCAAATACGTTTGCTATTAAAAAAGCCTACAATTCCGAACATGAGGTTAAAATGTAAAATAAAACTTCAAATTGAATGTTATGTGATATAAAGCCAAGAAAGCGCCAAAATATCGAACATTCCAAAGCGGTGGATTTTTGTGTGCAATTGTGTGCAGTAGTCAGGAAGCTCTAGCTGTAGCAAGAATGTTAACTTTTTTGGGGGCCCTTGATGGGATTATAGCATCACTCGGTTTTTAAGTTTTTGAAAAGACAATCGTATAATAGTACACTATGCCTCCTGATGCATGAAATACAAATACAATACAGTAGAGATACGATGCATACATATCCACTGGCGGAGCTAAACAAGGGGAGGGGCTTGCCCTGCCAGCTTTTCTTCCTTCTGCAATTTTTTTTTACCCAAAATAAGGCGGGGGGTGGGGGGGGGGGGGGGGGGGGCCTCCTTCCCTAGATCCACCACTGGATATGTATTTTATTGCAACTCCCTACAAGGGTTTTCAGTTTACAAGACTACATAACTATACTACTAAAGTAGTTTGACAATTCCTTTCCTAAAGACTTTGACAGTTTGAAGATCTAACATCGTGACGGTCTCTTAGATTATTCTAGAGTATAGCACCACTGTAGGTAAAGGACTGCTGTCCAGTGGTTTGACAGCACCTTGAAATGTTCATTTGACCAGGGTGTTAAGTATTTCTCGTGTGAATATGTGAATGCAGCCAATATTTAGAGGTACAATGTGCAGAGTAACAGTGCTAGAGTGATTTACTCTGTATCAAGTAAAAAGAAGTGAAGATGAAATAGAAAACATCATGAAAAAAAAAAACAATAGTAAGGCAGACGAAACAACATTTCTACTTATTATTGAAATCTTCTACTTGTTTGTTTTGAGTGAGTTTATAGAGTTAGTCAATCCTCCTTAGCCTTTTTGCCGTGACACTGGATCAGGGAATTAAGAGTGGGAAAATCATTATCATGAACACAATGTTTGCTGAGAGTAGCCCTACATTACATCTCCTGGTATAATATTTCAAACAGTTGGAGGGGACAATCCCCTGCCATACTCCCCGAATGATGTGCAGTGCTTATCTTGCCCAACCGCTTTGTGGCATGTTTTTCACACAAACCTTAGCGCTTACTTTTTGGATGGAACCACTACTCACAAAACAACTGACAACCCTGCAGCTCCCCGCGGTACTTAGTTGTTGATGTTGTTACAGTCTTAGTCATTACAGCAGCAAACCCTCTTGACACTACATGAACAAATTCACTTGACATGTGTAAACAGGGCTGAGTAACTCGCATGGGACAATGCGCAAAATAGGGCTACATAGGTTAATGTGTTAAGTCCCTTTATTTAGGACTAGGACTAAATACATAATTATTATTAGAGGATAAAGTAAGTAAGTAAACAGCATTCTGACATACTTTTTCCACTTAAAAATTGTAACGACTTGATTACCTTCTCACTTGTAGCAATTCTCCCAGATGCTGACTTTTGAATAAAACTAAGCATAAGACCCCAAGTACGCATTGCGGACCTATTTTTAGTTACGGCTTTATCACAGTGTTATCCACACATAATATGTAATAAAGGTATTATATTACCTTTTCCGTGTATAAATTACATATGCATTTCAACACGACAGCTAGCCTTTCTTGCCATTAGAATCACGTTTTACGACCTTTTGGCTCGGGCGTGCGCATGCTAAGAAAGAGTCATCGAGGCGGCCAATTTTTACCGTGGAGCAGCTATGTGTAGTGGCAGGAAATTTTGCTCTGAGTTTTGAGCATTTTTGTGCATATCTCAGGCGCCATTACGCCGATCACTCTGATCTAGGCATCATTGGAGAGATCTTTTCCTCCTGCAGAAGGTGAATATAGATGATGCCAATTTTGGTCAAAAGTGATGACGTCACAAGTGAAGGGAAGGCCAAGGCTCGTCACGGGCGGTTACCGACGGCACAGGAGTCAATAGGGACCTTAAGCAGTGACGACGAATGGGACGACGACGACGAGTAAAACTGCTGTAGGACTGGATCGAGGACGTCGTCCACGGCGTGCGAGTGCATGTAAACTGAGCCGAATCCTTGCGAACATCAACCTAAAACTATCGAAAACTTATGTCATGTCTTCCTTTCAGAAGCTTCAAGACCTGTTTCTTTTGAGCTATGAGAATGGTACTATCGATAACAACGAATTTTCAGTCCTACATGAGGAAATTATGCCAAAAGATCCCGATTTCTCACACTAAGAACATGACAGGTTTTCACTCGAAGAGATGAATGATGTCGAATTTTCGGCCTGATATAATCTAAAAGGACCTTCACGGTATAAAATTCTGTCCTAAAAACACAAGCGAAAGCCTTCACGTTGATAGCAACCAGAGGAAAATTAAATACAGAGTCATTTTTCAATTACTGAATTCATTTAATTTTCTACTTTCGCTGACAAGCAAATTCCATAGGGACAAATCGACAAACCCAAATGTTATTACAAACGATTTCTACACCAAACTCGCCGTAAAATCTAGTTAATGCAAAGCTTAGAAGTTAAATAAATAAACACGTTTCATTTAAATAGTTTGAAATTAATTTCCCACCTCAAACGCTCCGTAAATCATAAATACATACTCACGTTCGCTCAGGACGGCAAACCTGACGTTTTGACGAACTTCATGTGGACGACGAGTCGAGCGTGCGCAGTAGCACAGTAAGGGGAAATTTTACTTCCGGTCGTCGTCCTCTGGGCTCGTCGTCGTCGGTGCTTAAGGTCCCTAATTGGGTTAAATGAGATAGTCCAGTTTCCCTCGGCATTTCTTAAGGACCTATACAACCAGTCTTTACAAGTCGCAGGATCGAGGAAAAACTTGGGGTACAGAAAGAGAACCCTGCTTTAATTAACCGTTGTTTACAGTTTCAAATGTGATTCTTGCGATGCGGATTATATCGGTTATATTACACCACACGCCATCTTCACCAACGCAAAGAAGAGCATAAAGCCTCGGTCATTGGCAAGCATTTGTATTTAATCTTGAAACTACAGCTAACGCCTCTACTTGATAATGCCGTTAAGATGACTTGGAAATGTCGTGGTTTTATTCTTTTAATATTTAGTATAAATGTATTTTGAGATGCTTTCGTATCAGAAATTACACATATGGTTTGGTTATCTCTTTTCCTGACACAGATTTCTGAAAGACATCAAGTGGCCTTGGAAATCATTACCTATATTGGCTGCGGGCTGTCGCTAGTGGGTGAGACTCTGACTATTCTCACTTATCTGGTTTTGATGTAAGTAGCCCCTATGCTCACAGTAGGTCCATTAATAAAACATTTTCTCTGGGTTTTCCTTGTGAAATAATGATATTTGTCTTGCATTTCACGACAGGAACCTCAAACAGGAACAGTGCCAGATACGGCTCAATCTAGTCATAGCCATAGCCGTGGCACAAATCATTTTCCTTGCAGGAATTGATGCTACATCAAAACAGGTAACTACATATTAATAACCAATAACCATCTGATACCTTTGTTCTGGAACTAACGAAGAGGTTTGAAAAGGATTAACTTTTTAACGTTAAAAAAGGGAAAACAAAAAGTCAGTCTTAACTTATTAGTTCTACACAGTTAATTGTGTACAAAAGTCAAGATATGGTAGGTGTTGGGTTACAATTTATGATTGCTTTTAGTTATTTAGTGAGTTTGTTTGTTTGTTTCGCTTTTTTTGTTTTGTTTTGATTGTTTCTTTTCTGTTTGTTTGTTTGTTTGGTCTGCTGTTGTAGTTTTTTAACTTCTGTAAAGGAATTGATTAACTCTCTAATACTGTCATTCCTCCACAGGGAGCCTGTATTTTCGCAGCGGTGTCAATCCATTATTTTTATCTGGTTGGGTTTGCCTGGATGCTAATGGAGGGAATCTACTTGTACCTCATGGTTGTCAAAGTTTTCAACGCTCTTATAAAAATAAAGCTATTTTATGCATTCTCTTGGGGTATGCACAAACCTGTATTTGGTACATTACATAACTACCTTCATGACTAAACTAAGCATCACTGGAAAACATGAAGTTATTACTTAACCAATCAATGTAGCTAAATGAAACTGAACAGTACTCGATAAAACCATCTTAGGTACAAACGATATAGACTAGAAAGCAGAGCAATTGATAAGGATGTCAAGCGCCTTTATACAGTTAGTGACTATGACAGTAACAGTCGTATGATTCAAGAAGTATATAGATTTATCCAAACCAAAAAGCGGAGCGCCATGGCCGGGTTGCCTATAGCCAGATTAAGCTAACCCAGGATAAGCTAGAGTTTTTTCTTTTTCTTTTAGTATTGCAATTTTGCGTGAGGTTTTCTGCATATTGTTAGGCTTTCTGTTTTGAGTTTGAATAATCTCAAAATACACAAAGCAAAAGCAGTGAAAAACATTTGTTTATGAAGAAAAATTTACGCTTCGGTTAGCATTTAATCCTGGGTCAACATTAATAGGCTTCCTAAAAAC